>JAHHZJ010000150.1:0-110004 GCA_021437245.1 Aegilops speltoides | reverse complement strand
ACATGTTTACAATATCCCGAGGAGAGACGTGTTCTCGCCATTGCTTGTGCTTTCACTAGCTTTGCATGTGTTTGGTGGTCTCAACATTGTAGATTATATCCTGCTCCAGCCTACTTGGGCTGCTTTGAAAACTGCTATGCACTCGCTGGGTTCCACCATATTATCAACGTGAATTGCTTCAAAAATTGCAGCGCTTAAGACAAGGAAAAATTCTGAGAAGAATATTATCGTGAATTACAAACCGGTTTGATTAGATGTGGTATTGTTGAGGAGAATGAAGCTATGCTTGCACGCTTTCCGGTGGATTAAATAGAGAGATTCGCACCATTCTAGACTATAAGGATTATAATAATATCACTGCTTATTCCATCTTGCTTGTAAAGCTGAACGTGAAGTGCAGGATCGATGCATTGGCGCCGACTAACTTTTCTCGCAGGTCGACCTTCATCATGGACACCACGCATCATCTACTTCCACCGCACCATCACCTCCTTCAAAGCCACCTCCAACCGTGATACAAGAAAGCGCATACAACCACCACTATCTCGCCAAGAGCACACCGCCGGCCTCGCATGTAGCTCTTCTTCCATGGCGCCAACAGGCACACAAGTGATATTATTTGTCGTCATGTAAGGGAAGAGGACATTTTGCAGAGAATGCAAATCTCAGCGCAGTGATGGTTGCTACGAGGATGGTGGGTATGAGTCCGCTTAGTGACTATGATGAGGAGACTTTGGCTCTTATTACACATGAGGAACACGGTGGAGATGATTCTGATCATGAGACACAATACATGGCTGTCAAGATGCCGACAGTATGAATGTTTAGTTGCTCAACGTGTTTTGAGTGTGCAGGTTACACAAGCTGAGCAAAATCAGAGGCATAATTTGTTCCATACAAAGGAGTTGTGAAGGAACGCTCTATTCAAGGCCATCATAGATGGAGGGAGCTGCAACAACTTGGCTAGCATGGAGATGGTGGAGAAGCTATCTCTCACCACAAGACCACATCCACATCCTTACTACATCCAATGGTTCAACAACAGCGCAAGGTGAAGGTAACACGCATCGCTCGTGTGCATTTTAGTATCTCTACATATGCTGATTATGTTGATTGTGATGTGGTACCCATGCAAGCATGTTCCTTGTTACTTGGTAGACCATGGCAATTTGATAAAATTTGTAGACACCATGGTAGAAACAATCAAGATACTCTTGTTCATAAGGATAAAATATTACTTTGCTTCCTATGACTCTCGAGTCCATTTTGAAAGATGATATTAATAGAGCTAATAAAGCAAAACAGAGCAAAATAAGAGTGAAAATCAGATTGTGGTAAAAGAATTTGAGCAACATATGAAGCCTAATAATAAACCATCTACTGTTGCTTCAAATTAAATTGAAAAGTGCATGTTTACTTGCCACCAAATCTGATATTGATGAGCTAGATTTTAGCAAATCTATTTGCTATGCTTTTGTGTGCAAAGAGGCATTATTTTCATTCGAGGACATGCCTTCCTTTTTGCCCCCGCTGTCACTAACATTTTGCAGAGTTCACGACGCTCTTTCCACAAGACGCCACCGGATTACCACCTATTCGAGGGATTGAGCATCAAATTGACTTAATTCCCGTGCATCATTACCCAACCGCACCATACCGCATCAATCCAGAGGAGACGAAGGAGATTATGCGCCAAGTACAGGAGCTGCTCGACAAAGGTTATATACGCTAATCCCTTAGTCCTTGTGCTGTTCCTATTATTCTAGTGCCGAAAAAGGATGGTACGTCACGTATGTGTGTTGATTGTAGAGGCATCAATAATATTACTATTCGTTATCGCCACCCTATTCCTAGGCTAGATGATATGCTTGATGAATTGAGTGGCTCTACAATATTCTCCAAAGTTGATTTATGAGTGGATACCATCAAATTCAGATGAAATTGGGAGATGAATGGAAAACAGCATTTAAAACTAAGTTTGGATTATATGAGTGGTTAGTCATGCCTTTGGGTTAACTAATGCACCTAGTACTTTCATGAGATTAATGAACTAAGTTTTACGTGCTTTCATTGGACGATTTGTGGTAGTCTATTTTGATGATATACCGATTTATAGCAAATCTTTGGAAGAACATTTGGAACATTTACGTGTTGTTTTTAATGCTCTACGTCATGCACGCTTGTTTGGTAACCTTGGGAAGTGCACCTTTGCACCGATCGAGTATCTTTTCTTGGCTATGTTGTTACTCCACAGGAATTGAAGTTGATAAAGCCAAGATTGAAGCTATTGAGAGTTGGCCGCAGCCCAAAACGGTCACACAAGTGAGGAGTTTCTTGGCCTCGCTGGTTTCTATAGGCGCTTTTGTGAGAGATTTCAGCACCATTGCTGCACCTCTCAATGAGCTTACAAAGAAGGATGTGCCTTTTGTTTGGGGTACCGCATGTGAAGAAGCCTTCACGGTATTGAAAGATAAGTTGACACATGCCCTTTACTCCAACTTCCTGATTTTAATAAGACTTTTGAGCTTGAATGTGATGCTAGTGGAATTGGATTAGAGGTGTGTTATTACAAGATGGCAAACCTGTTGTATACTTTTCTAAAAATTGAGTGGGCCTAGTCTGAATTACTCTACTTATGATAAAGAATTGTATGCTCTTGTTCGGACTTTAGAAACATGGCAACATTATTTATGGCCCAAAGAATTTGTTATACATTCTGATCATGAATCTTTGAAACATATTAAAAGTCAAGCTAAACTGAATCGTAGACATGCTAAATGGGTTGAATTCATTGAGACTTTCCTTATGTCATTAAACACAAGAAGGGTAAAGAAAATGTTATTGCCGATGCATTGTCTCGCCGCTATACTATGCTTTCACAACTTGACTTCAAAATATTTGGTTTGGAGACCATCAAAGATCAATATGTGCATGATGCTGATTTTAAAGATGTATTGCGAATTGTAAAGAAGGAAGAACATGGAACAAGTTTGTCGTTAATGATGGATTTGTGTTCCGTACTAACAAGCTATGCATTCCAGCTAGCTCCGCTCGCCTTTTGTTGTTGCAGGAGGCGATGGAGGAGGACTAATGGGACACTTTGGCGTGAAGAAGACGGAGGACGATTTGCTACACATTTCTTTTGGCCAAAGATGAGACGGATGTTGAGCGCTTTTATTGCTCACTGCACTACATGTCAAAAAGCTAAGTCACGACTCAATCCTCATGGTTTATATATGCCTTTGCCTGCACTCTAGTGTTCCTTGGGAGGATATATCTATGGACTTTGTTTTAGGTTTACCTAGAACAAAGAAGGAGGGATAGCATATTTGTTGTCGTGGATAGATTCTCAAAATGGCACACTTTATACCATGTCATAAAAGCGATGATGCCGTCAATGTTGCTGATTTGTTCTTTCGTGAAATTATTCGCTTGCATGGTGTGCCAAATACTATTGTTTCAGATCGTGATACTAAATTTCTTAGCCACTTTTGGAGATGTTTATGGGCTAAGTTGGGGACTAAATTGCTTTTAGTACTACTTGTCACCCCAAACAGATGGACAAACCAAGTAGTCAATAGAACATTGTCTACTATGCTTAGGGCTGTTCTAAAGAATAATAAGAAAATGTGGGAGGAATGCTTGCCTCATATTGAATTTGCTTATAATCGCTCATTGCATTCTACTACTAAGATGTGCCCTTTGAAATTGTGTATGGTTTCCTACCTCGCACCTATTGATTTGTTGCCTCTTCCATCTTCGGAGAAGGTTAATTTTGATGCTAAAGAACGTGCTGAATTGATTTTAAAATGCATGAGTTAACTAAGGAAAACATTGAGCGATGAATGCTAAATATAAACTTGTCGGAGATAAGGGTAGAAAACATGTTGTGTTTGCACCGAGATCTTGTTTGGTTACATTTGCGTAAGGATAGATTTCCGATTTGCGCAAATCAAAGCTAATGCCACGTGTCTGCTGGTCCATTTAAGGTGTTAGAGAAAATAAATGATAATGCATATAAACTTGAGCTACCCGCAGATTTTGGGGTTAGTCCCACTTTTAACATTGCAGATTTGAAGCCTTATTTGGGTGAGGAAGATGAGCTCACGAGGACGACTTCATTTCAAGAAGGGAGGATGATGAGGACATCAATACCATTATTACACCCACAGCCCCATCACATATATACAGGACCAATTACTAGAGCTCACAAGACGCCAATTAAATTACTGTGTACTTTCGCTTGGTAATGATTTTAATGTTCATGAGAATATGATGTCGCTTAAATTGGATACATTTGTTTTGCTTACAAATGAAGGGCCTAGCTTGGAGAAGGATGAACATTGGAGCAAGAACACGATGGAGTTGATGGCATGCTAAGGATCAAGAACGGAGTTACAAGTGATGATTTCAGGACTTTGAAGCCACCATAAGGAGTGCATGAAGCCTTGGACGAAATATACAAGATGCCACTTCATAATATTCGTCCATAGGCTATTCTAGGTGCTGCACACCTTATTATTGGGCCAGCCCATGTAATTTCGAAATACTTAAGTATAGGCTATTTTAGAGTCCGTATGTGGGGGAAACAAGAGATAGGATTGGTTTCGACCCCACCCTCAAGGGCCACGAAATTCTCTCCTCTTCCCCATATATACAGCCCTTAGGGCACCGCTTAGACTTTGGGTTTTGTTTAGATCAAAAGTTCGCCATAGCTGCAACTTCGCAGATTTCGCTTGTGTTCAACGACTGCACAAAGGCGCCACAGTAACCCCACCTTGATCAATAAAGCCTTCATCTTATATTCGCAATATCCGATTGCAATCTCAGCTTGCTTGTTCTTCGCTTGCTCGCAGGAAATAGACCTCGTGGTCGTTGATCGTGTCTCGCGTGGTCAATAACCTCTCGGAGTTGGTTTAGCGACATATATGCGCGACGCCCTCGCACGCCAGAGTCGGATCGCCAAAGTCGACTTCCACCAAAGCGAAATCCACCATCTCATCGAAAGACGGGACACCTTTGCCTCTATCAATTAGCCCCCTGGTAGGGACAAACTTACCTTTCTACAGATGCTCTATGATCTGGGCAATCTCATTTGGTCAGAATTGAAGAAAATCCAGCGATTATATGCCTTATTCTCCTTGTTTTCGCCGGATGGCATGCTGTAACTCATGCGCGTGAAAGCCAAGAACTAAAGGGCATTCCTGGCATCGGTAAATATGTATGTGGAAACGATATCTCCTCTATAGAGGACAAGAAATTTTGGGGCAATCAGGCAAGAAGCGCACTAGAAAATGAAGTACTTTCAAGGACTGCCATAGAAAGGATAGATGTTCACTAAAACGGTGATAATTTTGTCATTCAGAGTTCGTGTCGGGCCCATAAGTACTCAAACTGCTCGCGGTGAGCGCTGCCGATCCAAAAATACCGCCGCTGCGCCAGAGTCCCGAGTACCTCAAATTCAGCCTTAAGCAGACTTTTGGCCCCGAAAGTCAAAGAACATCATTCGTCGTTGTTTTTCGACAAGTTTCAACCCATTGGCACTTCCTTTTGAAGGAAATTCGAGATTATGTTGCTTAGAGACATTAGCCCCCGGTAGGAACAAACGCATCTTTCTCGCAGATGCTCTATGATCCGGCAATCTCATTTGGTCAGAATTAAAGAAAATCCAGCGGCTATATGCCTTATTCTCCTTGTTTTCGCCGGATGGCATGCTGTAGCTCATGCGCGTGAAAGCCGAGAACAAAAGGGCATTCCTCGCATCGGTCAATATATATGTGGAAACGATGTCTCCTCTATAGAGGACAAGAAATTTTGGGCAATCAGGCAAAAAGCGCACGAGAAAATGATGTACTTTCAAGGATTGCCATAGAATTGGCAGATGTTCACTAAAACGGTCATAATTTTGACATTCGGAGTCCGTGTCGGACCAATAAGTACTCAAACTGCTCGCGGCGAGCGCGCGAATCCAAAAAATACTCCCCGCTTGTGCAGGGAGGCCCAGAGTACCCTCAAATTCAGCCTTAAGAAGGACTTTTTGGCCCTAAAAGTCAAAGAACATCATCTGTCGCTGTTTTTCAGACAAGTTTCAGAACCCATTGGCACTTCCTTTTGAAGGAAATTCGAGAGATTATGTTGCTTATAGACATTAGACCCCCTGGCAGGAACAAACGTACTTTCTACATATGCTATATGATCCGCAATCTCATTTGGTCAGAATTGAAGCAAATCCAAATGCTATATGCCTTATTCTCCGGTTTTCACCAGATGGCATGCTGTAACTCATGCGCGTGAAAGCCAAGAACTAAAGGGCATTCCTGGCATTGGTCAATATATATGTGGAAATGATATCTCCTCTATAGAGGACAAGAAATTTTGGGGCAATCAGGCAAAAAGCGCACTAGAAAATGAAGTACTTTCAAGGATGCCATAGAATGGACAGATGTTCACTAAAACGGTCATTATTTTGTCATTCGGAGTTCGTGTCGGACCCATAAGTACTCAAACTGCTTGCGGCGAGCGTGCGAATCCAAAAAATACTCCCCGCTTGCGCCAGGAAGCCCGGAGTACCCTCAAATTCAGCCTTAAGAAGGACTTTTTGGCCCCGAAAGTCAAATAACATCATTCGTCGGTGTTTTTCACACAAGTTTCTGAACCCATTGGCACTTCCTTTTGAAGGAAATTCGAGAGATTATGTTGCTTATAGACATTAGCCCCCCCTGGCAGGGACAAACGTACCTTTCTGCAGATGCTCTATGATCCGGGCAATCTCATTTGGCCGTAAATTGAAGAAAATCCAGCGGCTATATGCCTTATTCTCCTTGTTTTCGCGAGATGGCATGTTGTAACTCATGCGCATGAAAGCCAAGAACAAAAGGGCATTCCTGGCATGGGTCAATATATATGTGGAAACGATATCTCCTCTATAGAGGACAAGAAATTTTGGGGCAATCAGGCAAAAAAGCGCACGAGAAAATGAAGTACTTTCAAGGACTACCATAGAATGGACAGATGTTCACTAAAACGGTCATAATTTTGTCATTCGGAGTCCGTGTCGGACCCATAAGTACTCAAACTGCTCGCAGCGAGCACGTGAATCCAAAAAATACTCCCCGCTTGCACCAGGAGGCCCCGAGTACCCTTTAATTCAGCCTTAAGCAGGACTTTTTGGCCCTGAAAGTCAAAGAACATCATTCATCGCTATTTTTCAGACAAGTTTCTGAACCCATTGGCACTTCCATTTGAAGGAAATTTGAGAGATTATGTTGCTTATAGACATTAGCCCCCCTGGTAGGGACAAACGTATTTTCTCGCAGATGCTCTATGATCCGGCAATCTCATTTGGTCAGAATTGAAGAAACTCCAGCGGTTATATGCCTTATTCTCCTTGTTTTCACGGATGGCATGTCAGAACTCATGCGCGTGAAAGCCAAGAACAAAAGGGCATTCCTGGCATCTGTCATTATATATGTGGAAACGATATCTCCTCTATAGAGGACAAGAAATTTTGGGGCAATCAGGCAAAAAGCACACGAGAAAATGTACTTTCAAGGATGTTATAGAATGGACAGATGTTCACTAAAACGGTCATAATTTTGTCATTCGGAGTCCGTGTCGGACCCATAAGTACTCAAACTGCTTGCGGCGAGCGCACGAATCCAGAAAATACTCCCCGCTTGCGCCAGGAGGCCCGGAGTACCCTCAAATTCAGCCTTAAGCAGGAGTTTTTGGCCCTGAAAGGCAAAGAACATCATTCATTACTGTTTTTCAGAGAAGTTTCTGAACCCGTTGGCACTTCCTTTTGAAGGAAATTCGAGAGATTATGTTGCTTATAGACATTAGCCCCCCTGGTAAGGATAAACGTACCTTTCTACAGATGCTCTATGATCCGAGCAATCTCATTTGGCCATAAATTGAAGAAAATCCAGCGGCTATATGCCTTATTCTCCTTGTTTTCACGGATGGCATGTCAGAACTCATGCGCGGAAAGCCAAGAACAAAAGGGCATTCCTCGCATCGGTCAATATATATGTGGAAACGATATCTCCTCTATAGAGGACAAGAAATTTTGGGCAATCAGGCAAAAAGCGCACGAGAAAGTGAAGTACTTTCAAGGACTGCCATAGAATGGGCAGATGTTCACTAAACTGGTCATAATTTTGTCATTCGCAGTCCGTGTCGGACCCATAAGTACTCAAACTGCTCGCGGCGAGCGCGCGAATCTAAAAAATACCCCCCGCTTGTCCAGGGAGTCCCGGAGTACCCTCAAATTCAGCCTAATGAAGGACTTTTTGGCCCTAAAAGTAAAAGAACATCATCCGTCGTTATTTTTCAGACAAGTTTCTGAACCCACTGTCACTTCCTTTTGAAGGAAATTCGAGAGATTATGTTGCTATAGACATTAGCCCCCCCGGCAGGGACAAACGTACCTTTCTACAGATGCTATACGATCCGGGCAATCTCATTTGGCCGTAAATTGAAGAAAATCCAGTGGCTATATGCCTTATTCTCCTTGTTTTCACCAGATGGCATGCTGTAACTCATGCGCGTGAAAGCCAAGAACTAAAGGGCATTCCTGGCATTGGTCAATATATATGTGGAAGCGATATCTCCTCTATAGAGGACAAGAAAATTTGGGGCAATCAGGCAAAAAAGCGCACGAGAAAATGAAGTACTTTCAAGGACTGCCATAGAATGGACAGATGCTCACTAAAACGGTCATAATTTTGTCATTTGGAGTCCGTGTCGGACCCACAAGTACTCAAACTGCTCATGGCGAGCGTATGAATCCAAAAATACTCATTATGCCAGAGGCCCGGTACCTCAAATTCAGCCTTACAGGACTTTTGGCCCCGAAAGTCAAAGAACATCATTCGTCGCTGTTTTTCGATAAGTTTCAACCCATTGGCACTTCCTTTTGAAGGAAATTCGAGAGATTATGTTGCTTATAGACATTAGCCCCTTGGTAGGGACAAACGCATCTTTCTCGCAGATGCTCTATGATCCGGCAATCTCATTTGGCCGTAAATTGAAGAAAATCCAGCGGCTATATGCCTTATTCTCCTTGTTTTCACGGATGGCATGTCAGAACTCATGCACGTGAAAGCCAAGAACAAAAGGGCATTCTTGGCATCGGTCAATATATATGTGGAAACGATATCTCCTCTATAGAGGACAAGAAATTTTGGGGCAACCAGGCAAAAAAGCGCACGAGAAAATGAAGTACTTTCAAGGACTACCATAGAATGGACAAATGTTCACTAAAACGGTCATAATTTTGTCATTCAGAGTCCGTGTGATACGGGGCTAACCCGGTGTAGGCCGATCTTTCACGATTGGAGTGGGATCCCTCGAAGAACACGATGAACACGGGGATGAACGGGGAGAAATCGCAAGGGGAAACACTCAGGAACAAGTCCAAATCACACATCCACTAGACAATCAAACACACAAGATCCACAAGGTACATGAACAACAAAAGGAAAGATACAAGGTAAAGTTCATCCGAAATCCAAAGGAGATGGGGGCTTGAATCCAAGAAGGATCTTCCCACGAAGGGGGGATTGAATCCCTCGGGATCTTCTCACATGGAGGTCTTAAACTCCATGGGAGTGGTCTCTCTCTCTCTCAAGAGTAGAGGTAGGAGCAAAGCTCACCTAAGAATGAGCTATCATATTTGCTAACCCTAGAAAAGAGATGGAGGTGGTATATTTATAGTCTAAGCCTCAAGGGGTAAGTGGGGAGAGATACAGCCAAAGGCCCGCAGCCGCGCAGACAAAGCAGTACCGGTCAGACGGTGGGTACCGGCCGTCCGGTGGCTCAGAGGGACCGGTGGTCCGCTAGTCGCCGGACGTCCGCTGAAACTGTTTCAGGAAGGGGCACCGGTCGTCCGTATCTTCGGTCTTCCGTTATTATTACCGGTTGTCCGCCGGGGCCGGACGTCCGCCACCGGGAGGTGCAGAGCCGGCGCTGGCTGGGCCTTCGCTCGTGGCGGCTTTCAAAGGCCGGACGCTCGTCCCGACCGGTCGTCCGTGGTCTGTAGCATGTAGCAGCTCCGCTTTTTCCGCCTTTCTTCCATGCTTCCTCGCAGATGGTGTAGGTTTTCCTTGGCGCTTGCACTCTCCTCGCCATCCATGAAGTCCGACAATACCTATGCATGCACACGGAGAAGTGTCAAGTAGTATGCCATCCTCAAGGGGTCAAGTGAGCACGTAAAGGAGAAGATTCACCTTGTGTATGTGAAGTAGAGGTTGCACGGTCACTTGCCAAACGGATTCTTGACATGGTGATGACCGAGGATGCTCCGCACATCCCTCCCTTGAAAAGATCCGACCTCGGATCGAAACCAAATCACCATGGGAAAGAGATGGCGCTGTCAGATCGGGCGGCCGATCACCAAGCACTCATCATCTTGAAGCTCGAAGAGGCACTCTCCAATGTTGCACCGCCTTGTGATTCCTTCAAAAGGAGCAAATAGAACAAACACTTGAAAAACAAATGTGGTTAGCGTTAGTGCAAAACCAAGAATTCAAGAGGCGATTCACCAAACAAGTGTTGTCATCAAGCATAGCATAGGGTGTGACAAAGGATTGTGGCATGGCATGTAAGCATATGAATTGAGCAAAATCAAGGTCATCATGGAAACAAGCATGTAAATGTGAGATAGAGATGCAAATATGTGTGATAAGAGCATAAGCATCTACCTCAAGGTCATAGCAAGTATTCACAAATTGCTCAATGAAAGGTCTATTGGTAGGTATAGGAATCATTCACAACACCAAATAAGATAAGATGTCTAAACACATGGGTCAAGTGCAAGACAATCCAAACATAATGTGCATAGGGTGTAGTGAATATAGTGTGGCACTCAACACAATAGAAAGAGAAATTGTTCATCATGTGTGAGGCAATCAAGTCAAGCATGTGACAAGCAAAGGGACATGGCATATGTGAAGAAATGATATTGGTGCAACCAACCATATGATAGTAGCAAGTAGTCCAAGAATCGGATGCAACACACAAGGTATATATGTCATGAAGCATGGGAATGTGGCAATCATGGTTGAAAGTAATATCTCTAACATGCGGCAAATGGTGCTAGCAACACATGAAGTATGATCCACAATATCCAAACTCAAGAAGGATGTCACCTTGAAAGTGTGTCCTGTGCATTCTTCACAATGCCAAGTGGAAGCAAATATGGTGTAGAAGCGAGTCGTGGTAGAATGTATGAGGCTCGCCTCAAGAGCTCGAATGGTCAACTCACATGAAGTGGAAGTCGACACAAAGTCCAAGTATCCTACACATGCACAAAACAAAACAAGAGCGATAAGCATGGTAGATAAACACATCATCCATCATGATGGTTCTCATCTTTGCACATAACCATTAGAAGCACAAGTGCATGAATAATATGATGCAACAATGGCAATATTCATGGCACTAGGTATATGGTGCAAAGAAGTAAGACAAGCATGCTTCACAAGTAATGTGTCAAAATCTCCAAACATGTGTGAGACTGCTATGGGGGCAATCTCATGAGCAAGAAGAGAATCATTGTTGCACTCAATACATGGCAAATCATCTAGCATGAGAGAGGCAACACATGGAGATATATGACAAGAAGCAATATGAATCATGTGCAATGCATATAGATGGTTGTCATCAACCGCATGAAATGAGCAAGTATGACACAAGATACAATGATCAAGATATATCATGTGAGAGGCATGAGCATATATGTCGTCAACCCAAGAAAGCAAGTAATAGTGGAACATGGGTGATGCAACATAGCAAGCATTCATAGCAATCAAGTCAAGCAAGCTAGTAGTGCGACGATGCAACATACTAGGAGGAATCATGGCAATCATGTCATGTGAGCAAATAATAGGCATAGGGAGTGCACGTGACATATCACAAGCACGAACACAAAGCAAGATGGAAGTATCATTATAGGAATGGTGCATAAAAGGAGCATGGCAAGAACAAGCAATCTCCACCAAGCTTGCAAATACACATACAAGTACTAGAATCAATCATCATGTGTAATGCAAAGCATGGGTCACAAATGCATATCAAAGGCATAGGAATGAGTATATCATGCAAAGTGAACACGGCAAGATGGGCATTTGATATGTAATGAACAATAACCCATAGCCAAGTGAGGGCCATGTAGAATGAATGCGCGAAGTATTTGCGCCAAGAGAGTGGTGGGAAAGACAATCCATGGGATCCCAAATCATTGTTGCTCTCTAGAGCTCGCTTTGTCAACTCGTGGATTGCGAGGTTGACAATTATTCCTGGTACCTACACAAAAGAGACACAAACCAAAGAAATTGTGCGTAGTAGTAAATGTACACATCATCCATCATGATGTGTATGGGCACATGTGAGTTAGCACAAGATAAGCATCGCTCAAAGAAATTTGATGCGTGGTATATGAACATGCCATCCATCGTGAAAGAATAGTTATTATGTATGACATGATGGGGACACAAATTGAGAATGCAAGTATATGGCATATCAATAGCGTGTTTATTCATGGGGAGCATATGGTGCACACAAGTATCGGGATCATGCAATGAATGGGATGTATCATAATCTCCTAAAATGCATGAGGAAACTATGGGGGCCTCCTCATGAGCAATAGCGAAATATCATATGGAGAAAATGGACAACATCCAAAACAATGCATATCCGGGTTAGGTGGTCATGGCATGGCATATGAGATAAATGATGCAAAGGAGCATATCAATATCATCACAAGAAAAACAAATGCAAATAACCATGGGCTTGTCATCTATGCCATATGTGCAAATTGGGTTTATTTTAATGGCATATGCATAGTCACTATGAAGAGATTGCAAATAAGAAATATGATGGATCTCATGCATAGCATATGACAAGTCAAGCGGATTATCAAACATGATGTGACCTAAAGAATTTTCACAAGAAATCCTATGTAACATGGCATCACAACTAATAGACTCCACAATAGAATCATCATACTCATCATAAATGGGCAAATCATCGCATGGGGAAATCATACTAGCACGAAGCATGGTACTAGGTGGATCAACATCATGCAAGCAATCAATGTCACGAATGTCCACTAGTGGGACTAGAGCATCACCGTCACCTATGTTACCTTTGTCATTCCACTCAAGTGGTGTAGGTGAGGTGGGAAAGACCAAATGGTGGTCACTTCATCTTGATGGAACCATGTGGTGGTACATCATATTCCACCATGGCCATCATCTTGTCCAAAGGAGGACGAAGTCGAGAGGATCAAGGCCATCATAAATAGGACCTAGCACCAAACGAGAAGACACAATAGAGGTAGAGGTCAAGTTGTTAGAAATGCAAATGGCCTCATGAGATCTATCAACTATCTCACTCTTTCTGTGTGGTGGTTCACTCACTCCCTCAAAGTAGGTGCACTTAATCTCACATATGGTGGAGTCACTCATCTCACTCAAGTGGTGGGGGTTGTGGCTCTCCTCACATGGGAATTGTGGCAACTCATCATATATGGGGCTAGTGGTGAAGTCACTCACTCTCAATATGGTGGCACAAGTCACTAAGTCATCATACGCCGCCGTGGTCGAGGTGAAATACTCAACCAGCTCATCGCCGCCGCCATGGATGAAGGCCAAGATGGCACATCATCACTCTCCTCCATGACCGAAGGGAAAATCCCATTCTCGATCATCTCACATCGCCGCCGGGATGATGGCCAAGATGGCACATCATCACTCGCCTCCTAAGATGGAAGCATCATCCTTGCTCGCCACCTTGTCGCCGCCTCCAAAGCTTGGTCCTTGAGGGTTTCATAGTCGCATTCGCCGCCGCACCGCCTTGAAAAAGAGTCAAAGTAGACTCGCACCATCAATGCCACAAAGAGGGATGGCGGTGAAGTCAAACTTGGGAGCATCATCTTGAGCTCATCGGCTTGGACATCTTGGTGGTACTAGCCTCATGCTTGTCGAGAGCTTGGTCACCGCTAAGTTTGCTTGGGGTGGAGAAGCCTTGGCCTTCATGAGTTCTTGTTCCGCCTTGAGAGCAGCAATGTAGTAGTCGCCAATGGACTTGTAGTTCTCGAGGAAGATGGTCTTGGAGATGTCGCAGTAATCCCATCATGAAGTGGAACTTCATCGAAATGGGGTCGCCCACGCCGCCGTCAGAAGGCAATCATCATCTCCTTGAAGTACTTGTCGATGGACTTGGATCCTGGGTGGTGTTCTCCAATTGGCGCCGGTTGTTCCGTAGGTTGGAGGCACAAACTCGCCAGAAAGCTCTTTCAGATTGGGCCAACTCATCTTGTAGCTCCAAGGTGTGTGAAGCCACCATATCAATGCACAATCGTGGAAGTTTCTTGTGGTGCACTTCACTTGATCTTCGGACGAACTTGATGTAGCTTGAGGTAGTCGCCCATCAAACGCCCCACTCGAGGTACTCCTCGGTTCTTGAGTCCCATAGAAAGGAATTGCGGGTCGATGTCGAGGTCGAGTAGCTCGTGGAAGTCGTGGACTTGAGCTTGGGGAGCTTCTCTTGAGCGTAGTCTTGGGGTTCTTGTTGGCGGTTGTCGATGTCCGTAGGCTAAGATGCCTTGAAGTCGCTATGAAGATGCCAAGGGATATGGTGAAGTCATTGAGCGGTTGTTGATGTAGAGCTCTTGACCTTCACGTTGTTGTTGGTGATGGTGTCGATGCCGATGTGAACTTGCCGGAGATGATAGCTCGGAAGCATGTGCTCGTGAGCGTCTTCTCAAGATGAGGAAGATCGCTTGTAGGACTTGATGAGGGCTTTGATCTCTCCATTTGAGCTTGCATCTTGGTGCCGAGTTGTTGTTCGTGGCATCAAACTCGCCGTTGTTGTTGTAGATCAAGATGAAATGCCTTGCCTATCCATCACAAGACTCAAGTAGAGGTGAGTAGGAAATGAGATAAACAATACCAAGTTACCTTTTCCCAATGTTGAGGATGTATCCCGTTCCACTCAATGTGAGATGAAAGAATAGTGGAGTTGGTACCGGACTTGTTCACTCACACCTATCAAGTAAAGCTTATGGTAGAGCTCGGTGAGGATAGTGGCACAAAAAATTTGATGCAAAATGTTAGCAAAAGTCAATAATGTTGAAAGAGATTCACAAATTCGCAAGCGAAACAAGTAGACCAATAGCAATATGTGGCACACGGAAACACACACACGGATAGATAAATGGGGTCGTGCAACCAAGGAATGAGCACAAAATGTGGAATCCACGGAAAACGCTCGTGTTGCACAACTCAAGAGAGACGCTAGCACGATTGCTCATTAGGCGGATACGACACTTGTGCACAACCTATAAGATGCAAAATGGATAAACTTTCTATCCCAAGTATGCTATATATGTATGGTTCCCAGTGTTCCTCACACAATGATCCAAGATGATCAAGTATGATAACATATGATATATTTTGATGCTATGGCTATTGCTTACAAGCTTCTTTGCTCTCTTTCTTTTGCTTAAAAGCTTTATTTCTTTTTTTTTTCAATGGCCACTTTTGCACAATGCACAAACCAAGATAGCAATTGCATATATGCGGGAACGATATTGTGACACAATGGATGATATGATACCAAGGTGATATGGTATGTATGCAATGGATGGTGTAGACCACTAATGTGCACAAGTCACGTTGCCGGCAATACTCAAATGGCTAGTCTCGATAGGCAAGTAACGCAAAATGGGTTAGGGGTTAACAATGCAATTGCAAGGGTAATATACAATGGTGTCGTTGAGGTTACCGTCCTTGGAGATGAGGAGAGGCGGTGTTGTTGATGTCGAATTGCCCTAGTTAGCCGAAACACCCTAGGAAACGGAAAAACCTCAAACTCAAAATCTCAAAGGCAAATGTCAAATGGTGGTAGCGAAAAGCGGTGATGGTTTTGCACTAGGCAATGCGGAAGTGGTGGTGGTGGTTGTTGAAGAAGCAATTGTCCCTAAGTAGGCGAAACACCTTAGGAGACTCGAATCACTACTCAAGCAACCACTAATGCTATATGGAACAAAATGGGTTAGGTTGCGTGGCTATGCGGATGATATGGTGGAAGGCCTAGGCAAACTTGCCAAACTTCACAAAATTTGATGGAGTCAAATGATGTTGGTGGTATTTTTGTGGGATGGGGGATGATTATAGCTTCAAAACGAGCTAAAGAACGTCAAAATCGGAGTTCGGATGAATTAGTTATGGATGAAATGAGAATCAGCCGAAGTTGATATGTACAGGTAGCGGACGTCCGGAAATGGATGGATGTCCGGTGGCCGGACGTCCCGTGAACTCGGAAATCCGCTAATTTCGTTCTGGAATGGGATGTCAGACGTCCGGTAAGGAGCGGATGTCCGGTGGTTCCTAGGGCTCCGGACGTCCGGTAAAGTGGCGGCCGTCCGGTGGGTCGGGGTCAACACAGAATTTGAGCTCCGGGACGCGATTTTGGGCGAAAATGGGGATTTTGGGGTCAAAATTCACGGGATTTCGTGCAGAAATGATGGGGAAACTTGGGGAAATGTTAGATCCACTTGAAACCAAGCAAATCCACGGATCAAAATCAACAAAACATCATCAAACCAACAAATCACAAAAAAAATTGGGGCTATTTTTGGTGGGATTTTCGACTTTGGGGAAGAACACAACAAAACAAGGCTAGAAAACGGTGGAGGGACTCCAACACGTGACAAACGAGCTCGATACCATATGATACGGGCTAACCCGTGTAGGCCGATCTTTCACGATTGGAGTGGGATCCCTCGAAGAACACGATGAACACGGGGAAGAACGGGGAGAAATCGCAAGGGGAAACACTCAAGAACAAGTCCAAATCACACATCCACTAGACAATCAAACACAAGAGATCCACAAGGTACATGAAAAACAAAAGGAAAGATACAAGGTAAAGTTCATCCCAAATCCAAAGGAGATGGGGGCTTGAATCCAAGAAGGATCCTCCCACGAAGGGGGGCTTGAATCCCTCGGGATCTTCTCACATGGATGATGTAGGGTGGAACCCTAATTCGTCGATCTTTCACATTTGGAGTGGATCCTACGGGGAAACACGAAGAACACACGGAAGCACAAAGGGAAACACGGGGAAAACGAGAGAGAATCACTCAACCAACAAGGGAATAGATCACACAAGTGCTAGATCACCATACACCTAAGAGATTCACGAGATCCGAAGTCAACAAAGGACGATACAAAAGGTAACCGGGTTCTTCTCCGTGAGGAGGTCTTGATGGTCTTCCTTGAAGGGGTCTTGAATCCGCTTGGGGATCTTTCTCCAGAGGTCCCGAGCCCGAGGAGAAGTAACTATGGATGAGCAAAGCTCTCACACAAAATATGAGCTAATCCTTTGCTAACCCTAACTAGGAAGAGGTGGGGAGATATATAGTGCTAGCGCATCGAAGGGGTAAGTGAGAGGGGATACATGGGCCCTTGGCCCTTTCTTCACAAGACAGCAGTGCCGGATGTCCGGATGGGGCCGATGTCCGGCTTCTTGGACGGGCCGGATGTCCGGCCGGAAGCCGGATGTCCGGCTGGTTCGGTGCCCGCGCGTTGCTCTCTCGACAAAGGGGGTCCGATGTCCGGCCAGGGCCGGATGTCCGGTGGCTCGAAGAGCGGATGTCCGACCTCGCCGGATGTCCGGCCGACGGGTTCAGCTTCGATGCGCATGTGATGGGTGCCGGATTTCGGTCGGGCCGATGTCCGGCTGGCGGAAGGGCCGGATGTCCGGCCGGGCCGGATGTCCGGCCCAGAAGTAGCTGCCTCTTCTTCCTTCTCCTCTTCCATGCTTGGCCTTTGTCCTTGATTCTCCATGGTCATCTCGGTTGTACCTGGTATAGGCAAGGTCCATGCATGAGGTAGCAACCATGTCTCACGCGAATGGAAAGGGGAAGCATTTAGGAACGGGTTCACCTTGTGTCCAATGGCGATAGTCGAGGTTTCATCTTATGTATCCTTGGGGCTTGGAGAGTAGTCGGAGTGTACATGGGGATGAATGGGATGCTCCGCATCATATCCTCCCCTTGGGAAAGATCCGACCGGATCGTGATCCTCATCACCATGGAAACGATTGTCGGGATGGACTTGTAGTTGGACGGTTGAAGGCACGGCACAATCCAAGTACTCCAATGTGTCTCCGGAGTGGTATACATGCAAAAGGAGCAAACACAAAGTACACTTGGAAATACATTGGTTAGCGCACACAAAGTGTCCATCATGAAAGAATGAGTCCGTATGACAAGATAGTGCGTGGCAAGACACAAGATGCTTATCCAAAAGATGTAGAATGATATGTAAAGCATTCATGGAGCAAATGCAATCATTGTGCACACAAATGTGTTATGAATATGAGCAATGCAACCATGGTGCAAAATGATGTCATAACGGATGGTGCCTCAAAAGCATGAACATAGCAATGGATGCTCAATACGTGGATAGTATCATGCAATTGATGGTCGCATAATATGATCATTATGTATGAATATGCCATCAAGGAAGATCACAACAAATTTGCTAAGGAAGTGAACAAGCTCATATATCATGGATGACATGGGAATACAAGATGCACCAAGGCAATCATAATGTGTCAATCCATGCGGGGTGCAAACTTGTGGTGAGCATGATATGTCCATCGAGCATGACATGTATGAGCACAATCATCAAATATGGAGGTGTTGGTGTACCAATGCTCGATGTCGTGACATGAGTGGAAGTCCGAAGATGCATCCAATAAGTGCGAGCGCTCCTCAATGTGAAGGTTCATGTAGCCAATCTCCAATGTCGCTCCTCCGTTCCCGAGATCTATCATGTAGACAACAAGAAGGAAACAACAATGAAAGAGTGACCCATCCAATATGCAAACTTGAGGATGGCTCAAAGGGAAGGAGTTCACCTTTATGAGGATGTCAAAAATGTTGGTGTCGCACATTGTGTATGCCTTCACATGACCAAGTTGTCGCATAACGGCACCACCTTGTGAATCCTCCAAAATGAAAGAACATGACAAACACTCGGAAAAACAAATGAGGTTAGCGGAGATGCAAAACCTATCATTCGAGTGGTAAGATACCCAACAAGTGTATGCATCATGCTCATCATAAGAAAGGACAAGGGAATTTGGCATGGTATGTAAGCATATGATGCGATAACAACCAAATACAAGAGGCTCAATCAAACAAGCATGCATCATAAGTATAGTGTCCAAGTCTCCAAGATCAATAAGCATAGCAAGTTGGCACTCAATACAAGGTGATATGATAGATGCAACTAATGAAGACAAGAAACAATGATCATGAAAAATCAAGTGAGAGGCATGAGCATATGTGTCATCAACCCAAGAAAGCGAGTAAAAGTGGAACATGGGTGATGCAACCTAGCAAGCAATCATAGCAATCAAGTCAAGCAAGCTAGTAGTGCGAAGATGTAACATACTAGAGGGAATAATGGCAAGCATGTCATGTGTGCAAATAGTGTGCATGAATAATGGACATGACATATCACAAGCATGAAAGCAAGATATGAGAAAAGTAGGTTCATGGTGTTGGCAACAAGTCCTATGTAAATAGCAATGTAACATCATGACTCTCCCAACACAAGAATCAACAATAGCATGAGGCACATGATAAACATGGCAAAAGCAACAAGGATCTCCACCAAGCATGCAAATACACATAGGAATATCATACTGGTGAAGCATGGGTATATGCAAGCAAGGGTCACAATTGCATGGCAAAGGCATAGGAGTAAGCATAGCATGCAATGTGAACACGGTAAAATGAGCATAAGGTGACAAGTGGTAAATAGCCCATAGCCGCAGGAGACCCAAGTAAAAGAGATGCGCTGTAGTCCTTGCGCCAAGGAACGGTGGTAAGGATAGTCCACGGATCCCAAAGCATCGCTGCTTCAAGAGCTGCTTGCCACAACTCTTGGGATTGAGAGGTTGACGAGTATACATGAGTACCTACACAAAACAAAGACAAAGGGAAAATTGTGTGTGCGTGGTAGATGTACACATCATCCATCATGATGCGCACGTGCATGTGTTTGTTAGCACTAAATAGCCAATTCTCAAATAAATGAGATGCGTGATATAGAAACATGTCATCCATCATGAGAGGTTTGTTATTATGTATAGTATAATGGAGACTCAAATTGTGTAATGCATCACGAGCGATATATAGAGCATTGTTGTTCATGGAATGCATATGGTGTACACAATCATGGGAATCATGCAAAGTATGAAATGCATCAAGATCTCCTAATATGTATGAGGAAACTATGGGGGGTCTCCTCATGAGCATTAATGGAAACATCACATGGAGAATATTGACAACATCCAAAACAAAGCCTATTTGGTTTTATGTGATCATGGCATGGCATATTGGATGAATTGCGCAAATCATGTAAAGGAAGAATGGCAATATCATCACATGAAAAACAAAAGCCAATGACCATCATCTCGTCATCTATGCCATAAGTGCAAATGGGATTTATTTTAATGGGGCATGCATAGTTACTATGTTGAGATTGTAATGATGCAATATGGGAGATCTCACTCATAGAATATGACAAGTTCAAAGGATTGTCAAACATGACGTGACCAAAAGAATTTTCACATGATATCCTATGGAGCATAGCATCACAACTAGGCAACTCAACATGCTCATCATCATATACATCATAAATAGGTAAGTCAAGGCATGAAGAAGTTTAACTAGCATGAAGCATGGTAATAGGTGGGTCAACATCATAGGAGCAATCGATGTCAAGATGGTCCACTAGTGGGACAAGAGAAGCACCATCACCTATGTTACCTTTGGAGCAACGCTCATGTGTTGTACGTGAGGTGTCGAGGATCGTCTCATTGTCATCTTCATCTTGATGGAACCATGTGGGGGTGCATCATCGCCCACCATGGCCATCGGTGTTCCATTGGAGGAATGGACTGCCGAGGATAGGCATGTCGCCATGTAGGACACCTTGCACCAAAGAAGAAAACACACTAGGAGTAGAGGTTAAGTCGTTAGAAATCATAGTGGCCTCACGTGCCGTGTCAACTACCTCACTTTCTAAGTGTTGTGGCTCACTCACTCCCTCAAGGTTACTCTCACCATATGGTTGGTGGAGTCACTCAAATGGCGCCAACCTCACATAGGATGTGTGGCATGCTCTCATGTGTGGGGCTAGTGGTGGTCACACTCATCCTCTCATAGGAAATGCTCTCAATGTCACGTATGGTGGAGTCACTCATGTCAATCATGTGGTGGTGGCTCTCCTCACATGACAATTGGGTCATCTTGACATATGTGGGTGTCGGAGAGTTGTAGGTGCAAATGTCTCCATGCACAACTCCTATCGCTGGTCAAGGGGATGGCCCTTGCTCGACCTTCTTGTCACCGCCTTGGTGTAGGAGGCCCATATGATGTGGCACCTCATAGCTCGCCTCCATGACCAAGGGAGTTTCCCATGCTCGCCATCTTCCTTGAGGGGCTTCCAAGATGGAAGTGTCGCCTCACTGTAGGTGGTCGCCTTGGACTTGATGAAGTCGCTGTAGGCGCATCGTGGGAGGTAGGCGAAGATGCCGACGTCCAAGGCTTAAGATGCCTTGAGAACACTTGGCTAAGATGTCAAGTGGTTGATGTAGCCGAGCGCCGCCTTGGTTGTGGTCGCCTCGCGGTCTTCTTTTGTGCTCTTGAAGCTTGGACTTGACGTGAAGTAGGTCTTGTTGGGACTTGTGCACTTGCGCCAGGAGCATCTTCATGATGATGATGTCGTTGTCGCGCTTGAGCTCGTAGTAGATGTCGCTCGTCAGTCGCCGGCACATGATGCTTGAGGTGACTTGCTCTTCATGACGATGTGGATCAAGAATGTGATGGTGGTCGCCATGTAGATGTGGACGAGGACGATTTGCACTTGCATCTTTTTCGCATTCAAGACTTGTGGCTTGACCGTCGTCGTATTGAGGATGATGAAGTGGAAGAAGACTTGATCAAGGCCCGAATCTCTTCCATCATTGCATCTTGCTCCTCCTTTTGTGCGGCAAGCTTGTTGTCGATGTAGTCCCTTTTTCTTGCTTCAGAGTGGAAAATGTCGATGGAGAAGTTCTCAATGCGCTCTTGCAATCTTGATTGTTCGCTTTGCATTTGTCGTTGTAGTCCGAAGATAGACCTTTTGGTGATGTAGTCGTTCACGCCGTTGTTGTTGTCATAGACCGGAGAGGAAATGCCTTGCCTATCCATCACAAGACTCGAGCAAATATGAGTGGGAGAAAGAGAAGAACGTATACCAATGTACCTTGACCGATGTTGACAATGAATCAAGTTCACTCAAATGCGGACAATGAAATAGCACTATTGGTACCAATCCTTGTCGGTTCTCACACCTATACAAGTAAAGCTTATAGTGGAGCTCGGTGAGGATAGTGGCACAAATATTTAATGCAAAATGTTAGCAAGAGTAAATAATGTTGAAAGAAATTCACAAATTCGCAAGTGAAACAAATAGACCAATAGCAATGAAAGGTACACGGAAACACACACACGGATAGATAAATGGGGTCGTGCAACCAAGGAATGAGCACAAAATGTGGAATCCACGGAAAACGCTCGTGTTGCACAACTCAATAGAGACGCTAGCACGATTGCTTAATAGGCGGATACGACACTTGTGCACACCCTATAAGATGCAAAATGGATATTCTTTCTATCCCAAGTATGCTATGTATGTATGGTTCCCGGTGTTTCTCTCAAGCATGATATCATATGATGTAGATTTTGGTATGGCTCTTATGTGCAATGGGGTATGATGCTATGGCACTTGCTCACGAGCTCTTTGCTCTCTTTTTGCTTAAAAGCTTTTTCTATTTTTTTTTCTATGGTCAATTTGTACAATGCACAAACCAAGATAGTAATTGTGTATATGCGAGAACGATATTGTGACGCAATGGATGATACCAATATGATATGGTATGTATGCAATGGATGGTGTAGACCACTAATGTGCACAAGTAACATTGCCGGCAATACTCAAATGGCTAGTCTCGATAGGCAAGTAACGCAAAAGTAAGGCTAGGGGCTAACAATGCAATGGCAAGGGGAATATACAATGGAGGGATACCACGATACCAAGATGATATGGAGGTTACCGTCCGGCGATGATGAGTAGCGGTGTTCTTGATGTAGATACCAAGATGATGGAGACTCGTCCCTAAGTAGCCGAAACACCTTAGGAAACGGAAAAACCGCGAACTCAAAATCTCACACGTCAAATGTCAAAATGGTGGTAGCGAAAAGCGGTGGTGGTTTGCTCTTGGCAGTGCGGAAGTGGGATGATGGGCTATACACGATGTAAGAGTTGGAAGCACACGGTCCCTAGGTAGCTGTCGGGGCACGACACCTATGGGGCCGGGGACGGCCCCTTCGTGAGTTCGGTACGAGGGCGGAGGATGCGCGGAGAGCAGATCGAGGCGATGCGCGCGGGCGATTTTTACCTAGCTTCGGGCCGCGATGGTCGCGTAAAACCCTACTGCTGCTTTGTGTTGTATTTGATCTTGCTCAAGAATGCGAGCGTATGGTGGTGTGGTGTTGCGAATCAACCCCAGCGCTTAGGGTTGCCCAGACCAACCTCCAACCCCCACGCTGTGCATGGGCCTCCTTTTATAGGGCAAGGGTCACCGATGTGTCAACGAGGGGAGAGGGGTAAAACGTAAAAGAGGTGGTAGTTGAACAAGGGGGACAAGGCAAGCACAAAGGCTTGAACAAAGGATTCTACCTACTTTTGACAGAGGGGACAAGAGCATTAATGCCTCGCCGCCGACCCCAAAAGCTCCCGCCCTTGCGCCTCCGCTTGCCACGGCGATGGAGCCACCACCGGGAGTGCCACCGCACCCTTCATGTAAAGATAGCCATCCGCCACGCCGCTCGAGAGGGCTTAAGGCGACGCTGCATGGATGAGCTGGAGGCGGCACACAACGCGCTTCCCGGCAAGCACCTTGCCGGGTCTTGATCTTGCCGGCCCGGAGCTTGTCGGGCTTTGTAACTTGCCGCCTCGGCCCTCGCCGACGCGATAGCACCGAGGCGGTCTTCGTGATGTAGTTCGTCTCCCCGGCGAGCCCTTCGCCTGGGCTTGTATGAGTGATGTAATCTTGAGCTCGAACGGCCTTCCCGCAAGCTCCTCTTGCCGGGTCTCGAAGCTTCGCCTTTGTACACTTTGTTCTTGAATGGCTTGATATGAAGCAGAATGGTCTCCGCAAGCATGTGGTGGATCCAGCCGCTGGAAGCCGCGAATCGCCTGCGGTACGTTGGGGTACCGAGGTACCTCTACCTTAGTACACCGACAGAGCCCCGGCTGGGCCACACACGGTGCCGAGCGCTGTTGGGCCAGCCCAAAACAAAGGCACGGGCACACGCGCCCACGGCGCGTCGAAGTCTGCCAGATTCGCCGCCCCTCCCGTGAACGGCACGCTGCCGATTGGCGCGCCGGGAGACGGGCGCGCGATGCAGCTTTTAAGGCATCCACCCCGTGATCGTGGTGCGTAGCGGGTCGCCACCCGCCGCCTGTTCCGCCGCCACGCCCCCTCATGCACGGGGTCGGGCGGCGAAGGTGGGAGACCGAGCCGCCACGGGCGGAGAAGGCGAGTCGGCCCCGCCTCCGCCTCCTCGCTTCTCGATTGGTCGAAGGGCGGTTGAGTTTCACTTCGCCTTTTAAAAGGGGCGGAAGGGGAGCACAATGGCCGCACTCATCCTCTTCTCCTTCGCCTTCATCTTCTATTCTTCTTGCCGCCATGGAAGGAGGGAACCCCGTCCTTCGACGGTGGCGGCGAGGGTCGCTTAGGCAGCGCACCACTCCCCATCTGCCCCCTGCAGGGCGGAGCCGCCACGAGAGGGAGAGGGAGGGGCGTGGCTCTGGCGAGGCCGAGGCGGTCGGGGAGAGGCGGTCGTGGTGATGTGCTCTCCCGCCTCCCCCGCATCTCCCGATCACGGTGCGTCCACACCAGAGATGACCCCGGAGTTCTTCATCAAGCTTCACGGGCGCTCGCCGCCGCCCCGCCGCCGCCCTGTCATGGACGCCATGGGGCCGGATCCACCCGACGTGATGGAGTTATGCGATGAGGGGCTGCGGATCAGCGCACTCGGTGAGTGTTGTGTCCCCAGCCCCGCGTGATGTTCTTCGACCGAGGGTGGAAGACGCTCGCCCGATCCATAGCTTGACGGCGGGTTCACCTCCATTTCGTTAATGGATGGTGACCTTCTCGCCGCCAAGGTCTTCGGCGACTACGGACCCGGCACGCTGCTGTGTGGACAGCTCCTGATAGCGAAGGCTCTCCCCGAGCGAGAGTGACGAGGAGGAGAGCGACAAGAGCGACGAGGGGATGGCGGGCCCGACCAGGCGCCGGACACCGCTGCTCACAAGGCCACCGGCGACCCCATCTCCGGTCGCTGCCTTCAACTCCCCGGGCCGCCTTCTTGGCGGCTGCCGAGGGAGGCTTCGAAGAGGAAGAGGGGAGGACGGCAAGGCTCAGAATCGAGTACGAGGGCGAGGTGCCTCGCGCCGATGTCCCACCACCCTGCCTTCAAGCTCGCCCCGACGCCTGCCTCCGCCAAGCTCCCGGCCGGCCCCGGGTGTTCTCTTGGTGTCTTCGCGCCTGTGGCTCCCGGGATGCGCCCCATGCCCGCCACCTGCGCAGCCTCCTGGGCACGGCGGCCACCGCCACGCCTCCTAGGCGCCTCGCCTTTCCCCGACAGCCTCTTGCCGGGCCTCCTCCCCGCAGGCTTATCTTGTCGGGGCTCTTGACCTACCTCCGAACTCCCTAACAGAGAAACAGAGAAGGATCACGGCACCTTATCTTTAATTTGTAAGCCCTCGCATTAGCTGCATTTAAGAACTTGTAATCCTCTCTATCATGTTTTTCATCCTCTATGGACTTGTACTAAGCTAGGATGTTTTTAATGAAAAGAGGGAAAGCTTGCCGGATCGAGTCTTTTACTTGATCATGCGCCTTGTGTGTTCTTACGCTTATCGGAAGCTTGCCGGGCGTAACACGCTTGCCGAAAAGGGACAGCCACGGCGGTGTCGCCCCGCAAGCAACCTTGTCGGGCCGCTTATGACGCTTAACTTGCCGAAAGCAGCTCGAAGCAAGGTAAGGGTGCAGCAGCACACTTAGGTTTGTTGAGCGGACTCGAAACAAACCAAGCACGCGAATCGACCACGACTCGCCCTCCACGCACGGGTTTTACAAGACACGCTTGTTCAAAGACGCAGCCCCGCCTTTCCCGGTCCATAGGAGGATGCATGACGAGGGATGAGAAACTTATCTGATATCGCAGCCCCCAAAGAACTCGACTCACCGAGACGGATCTTGGTGTCGCAGCCCTCAAATGAGGTTGGCTTGCCGAGGAAGAACCTTACACCGCAGCCCCGGCGACCCCGCTTGCCGGGCCTCGTGTGCCGGTGTGATCTTTCGTTCCTCCTTGTTGCTGCAATTTCAGTCATGAAAACAATCGAGGTAGATATGCAACCGCTTCATGTATATGTATGTGTATATAAATCTTGACTATGCAATACGATGCCGCGCCTTGCCCTCAGATGTTTGTACTTACGCCTTGGGGAGCTTGCCGGGCTTAACACGCTGTCGAAGCGCGACAGCCCGCCGGGCGGTGTTGCTTCCGCAAACAACCTTGTCGGGCTTATGACGCTTAACTTGCCGAAAGCAGGCTCGAAGCAAGATAAGGGTGCAGAGCACACTTGTGTTTGTTGAGCGGACTCGAAACAAAACAAGCACGCAATCGGGCCACGACCGCTTCTCTCGCGAGACAAGCCTCTCATACGGCGACATCTCACGGCAGGCTTGCCACGCTACACCCTCTACTCTACATCCTTTGTGCGCTTACCCCACGCTTAGGAACTTGCCGGTGCTTAACACACTTGCCGAGTGCGGAACATTAGCAGCCCGCTGGCTGGTGTTGCTTCCGCAAGCAACCTTGCCGCCTAGTCACGACGCGCTTAACTTGCCGAGCAGACTCAAATGAAACGAGGGCGCTGGTTGGTCGCGCTCACTCTTAACTCGCTGAGCGTGTTCAAGCAAAGTAAGGGTGCGACCATTCACAGCAGGCTCCTCCGCCGCATGTGTTTCGCGACAAAGGATCTAATGCGCGAGGGACATAACATAAAAAGCATGGAATTAAAGAGTGCTCGCACGAAAGCTCGAGCAACTTAGCTTTTCTTTTTTCGCTTTTGCACTCGCTGGTGGAGCCTAACGGCGCTGCCTCGACGGGCGGCGCAGACCCGGAGAGGTGCGCTTGCCGAACGAGCACCAGAGCTGTCTCGCTGGCTTAGAGCGCCCGAGGAGCGGCGCTTGTCGGAGTGAGCACCGTGAGCTGTCCTTGCTGGACCTAGAGCTCGATGGCGCTGCTCGACGACAGCAGAACGCCTGTGGAGATGCGCTTGCCGCTCGGAGGGGAGCGGAGCGGCGGCGCGAGGAACAGGATATGCTCGACTCCTAGTAGCGATAGGAGGAGCAGAGTCCTGCCTCGCACTTTTGCCTTGCTCATGCATGGACAGCAGTCCGGCATCCCGCGAGCCTCCGCATGTTCTTGCCCCACCATGCGAGTACCACCTCCCATGGCACGGCGCTGCTGGTCGCCGTGGCGCCGAGATGGACGTGGATCCACGGAGACCGAGGCGCGGTCATCCGCCCTGCCCTCGATCTCGTGGCGCCGCGAGTGCCTCGCCGGTGTCCACTTATCGACGGCGTTTCTCCGCCGCCGCCGCTCCGTGGCGGCGGTGAGACGCAGACGGTTCAGAACCTTGAGGCCTCGCTCGGGGCCATGGCGCAGCTTGTCGGCGAAGTCGCCGACGAAACCGGAGAGGTTGATGAAGAACGCGGTCGCGCTAACGCCGGATCAGTCCGCGAACTCGACGCCTTTACCGGGCGCGCCAAAGATGTCGGGCACGACACCTATGGGGCCGGGACGCCCTTCGTGAGTTCGGCACGAGGGCGGAGGATGCGCGGAGAGCGATCGAGGCGATGCGCTGGGATTTTTACCAGCTTCGGCCGCCGATGGTCGCAGAAACCCTACCGCTGCTTTGTGTTGTATTTGATCTTGCTCAAGAATGCGAAGCGATGGTGGTTTAGTGTTGCGAACCAACCTCAGCGCTTAGGGTTGCCCAGACACGAACCTCCGAACCCCCACGCTGTGCATGGGCCTCCTTTATAGGGCAAGGGTCACCGACAGTGTCAACGAGGGGAGAGGGGTAAAACGTAAAAGAGGTGGTAGTTGGAACAAGGGGAACAAAGGCAGCCTACAAGGTTTGAACAAGGGATTCTACCTACTTTTGACAGAGGGGACAAGAGCATTAATGCCCGTCGCCGCCGACCCCAAAAGCTCCCGCCTTATGCCTCCGCTTGCCACGGGCGATGGAGCCACCACTGTGGAGTGCCACCGCACCCTCATGCAAGATAGCCATCCGCCACGCTGCCTCGGAGAGGGCTTAAGGCGACGCTGCATGGATGAGCTGGAGGCGGCACACAGCAGCGGCTTCTCCGGCAAGCACCTTGCCGGGTCTTGATCTTGCCGGGCCCGGAGCTTGTCGGGCTCAGAATCTTGCCGCCTCGGGCCTCGCCGGACGCGAGAGTAGCGCCGAGGCGTGTCTTCTGTGATGTAGTTCGTCTCTCCCGGCGAGCCTCTCTCGCCTGGGCTTGCATGAGTGATGTAATCTTGAGCCTGAACGCCTTCCCGGCAAGCTCCTCTTGCCGGGTCTCGAAGCCTGTTTTGTACACTTTGTTCTTGAATGGCTTGATATGAAGCAGAATGGTCTCCGCAAGCATGTGGTGGATCCAGCTGGAAGTCAAGAATCGCTCAGGCACAAGTTGGGGTACTGAGGTACCCCTACCTTAGTACACCGACAAGAGTCAAACACCTTAGGAGACACAAGCCACAACTCAAAAAGCTCAAACAACTATTGGGTTGTTGGGGTGCTCAAGTGTATGGTGGGTAAGGTTATGTGGAAATGGTGGTGGTGGTTGATGAAGAAGCAACCGTCCCTAAGTAGCCGAAACACCTTAGGAGACTCAAATCACAACTCAAACAACCATGAGGAACAAAATTGGTTAGGTTGCAGAAGTCGGTGGTGGTGTAGCGGATGATATGGTAGAAGGCCTAGGCAAACTTGCCAAATTTTCAAACATTTGATGGAGTCAAATGGTGTTGGTGGTATTTTTATGGGATGGGGAATGTCAATAGCTTCAAAACGAGCTAAAGAACGTCAAAATCGGACTCCGGATGAATTAGTTATGCACAAAACGGTGAAACGGGAAAATCTGAAATCCCAGGGGTCGGATGTCCGGGGTTGAGCCCGGATTTCCGGGGCTGTTTGTCCAGAACCGCGCGCGAAAATGCGCTCCAGGAGCCGGATGTCCGGGTTAATGGCCGGATTTCCGGGCTGGCCGGATGTCCGGGGGTCGGGCAGGATGTCCGGGCTCCAAATCCGAGGATGAACTCGAGGAACTCGATTTTGGGGCGGAAAATTGAGATTTCGGGGGCAAAATTGGAGACATTTTGTGGATGGAAGTGGGAAAACTTGGGGAGATGCTAGATCCACTTGAAACCAAGCAAATCCATGGATCAAAATCAACAAAACATCATCAAACCAACAAATCACAAAAAAATTTGGGGGCTATTTTTGGTGGGGATTTTCGGATTTTAGGACGAAAACAACAAAATCAAGCTAGAAAACACGGGGTAGGGGCTCCAAAAACGTGATAAACATGGCTCATGATACCATAATGATGTAGGGTGGAACCCTAATTCGTCGATCTTTCACGTTTGGAGTGGATCCTACGGGGAATCACGAAGAACACGCGGAAGCACAAAGGGAAACACGGGGAAAACGAGAGAGAATCACTCAACCAACAAGGGAATAGATCAGACAAGTGCTAGATCACCATACACCTAAGAGATTCACGAGATCCAAAGTCAACAAAGGACGATACAAAAGATAACCGGGTTTTCTCCGTGAGGAGGTCTTGATGGTCTTCCCTTGAAGGGGTCTTGAATCCGCTTGGGGGATCTTCTCCGTAGAGGTCCTGAGCTCCGAGGAGAAGTAACCAAGTGGATGAGCAAAGCTCTCACACAAAATATGAGCTAATCCTTTGCTAACCCTAACTAGTAGGAGGTGGGGGAGTATATATAGTGCTAGCGCACAAAGGGGTAAGTGAGAGGGGGATACATGGGCCCTTGGCCCTTTCTCTGCGCACAGGCAGGTGTCGGATGTCCGGGCTGGGGCCGGATGTCCGGGGCTTCGTGACGGGCCGGATGTCCGGGCTAGGAGGCCGGATGTCCGGCTGGCTCGGTGCCCGCGTTGCTCTCTCGACAAAGGGTCCGGATGTCCGGCTATGGGCCGGATGTCCGCGGCTCAGAAGAGGCGAATGTCCGCCTCGCCGGATGTCCGGCCGACGGGTTCAGCGGATGCGCTCCGTGATGGGTGCCAGATTTCGGTCGGGCCAGATGTCCGGCTGGGCCGATGTCCGGGCTCTGTAGTAGCTGCTCTTCTTCCTTCTCCTCTTCCATGCTTGGCCTTTGTCCTTGATTCTCCATGGTCATCTCGGTTGTACCTGGGTATAGGCAAGGTCCATGCATGAGGTAGCAACCATGTCTCACGCGAATGGAAAGGGGAAGCATTTAGGAACGGGTTCACCTTGTGTCCAATGGCGCATAGTCGAGGTCTCATCTTATGTATCCTTGGGGCTTGGAGAGTAGTCGGAGTATACATGGGGATGAATGTGGGATGCTCCGCATCAATGGAGGTCTTGAACTCCATGGGAGTGGTCTCTCTCTCTCTCAAGAGTAGAGGTAGGAGCAAAGCTGACCTAAGAATGAGCTATCATATTTGCTAACCCTAGAAAAGAGGTGGAGGTGGTCTATTTATAGTCTAAGCCTCAAGGGGTAAGTGGGGAGAGATATAGGCCAAAGGCCTGCAGCAAGCAAGACAGTGTGTACCGCCGTCCGGTGGGTACCGGCCGTCCGGTGGTTTCAGAGGGACCGGCCGTCTGCTAGTCGCCGGACGCCCGCCAAACTGCTTCTGTGGAGGGGCATTGGTCGCCCGGTATCTTCGGTCTTCCGTTATTATACCGGTCGCCCGCCGGGCCGGACGTCTCGCCGCGGGAGGTGTTGTAGCCGGCGCTGGCTGGGCCTTCCGCTGGTGCGGTTTATTCGCTTGGACGTCCGTCCCGACCGGTCGTCCGGTGGCTGTAGCATGTAGCAGCCCGCTTTTCCATCTTCTTCCTCGCTTCGGGCGGATGGTGTATGTTTCTTGGCGCTTGCACTCTCCTCGCCATCCGTGAAGTCCGGCAATACCTATGCATGCACACCGAGAAGTGTCAAGTAGTATACCATCTCGAAGGGGTCAAGTGAGCACGTAAAGGAGAAGATTCACCTTGTGTATGTGAAGTAGAGGTTGCACGGTCACTTGCCAAACGGACTTTGACATGGTGATGACCGTAGGATGTCCGTGATCACCGTGTTGGGCCCATAAGTACTAAACCGCCATGTGAGCGCTGCTGAATCCAGAAAATACCGCTATGCGCCAGAGGCCCGAGTACCTCAAATTCAGCCTTAAGCAGGACTTTTGGCCCCGAAAGTCAAAGAACATCATTCGTCGCTATTTTTCGCATAAGTTTCAACCCATTGGCACTTCCTTTGAAGGAAATTCGAGAGATTATGTTGCTTATAGACATTAGCCCTCGGTAGGGACAAACGTATCTTTCTCGCAGATGCTCTATGATCCGGCAATTTCATTTGGCCATAAATTGAAGAAAATCCAGCGCTATATGCCTTATTCTCCTTGTTTTCACGGATGGCATGTCAGAACTCATGCGCTGCGAAAGCCAAGAACAAAAGGGCATTCCTGGCATCGGTCAATATATATGTGGAAACGATATCTCCTCTATAGAGGACAAGAAATTTTGGGGCAATCAGGCAAAAAGCGCACGAGAAAATGAAGTACTTTCAAGGACTGCCATTGAATGGACAGATGTTCACTAAAACGGTCATAATTTTGTCATTCGAAGTCCGTGTCGGACCCAGAAGTACTAAACTCCTCAAGCGCATCAAGGCCAATCCAAAAAATACTCCACGCTCCGCCAGAGGCCCGTGTACCTCAAATTGAGCCTTGTCGGACTTTTGGCCCCGAAGTTAAAGAACATCATTCGCCTCTATTTTTCGCACAAGTTTCTAACCCATTGGCACTTCCTTTGAAGGAAATTCGAGAGATTATGTTGCTTATAGACATTAGCCTCCGGTAGGGACAAACGCATCTTTCGCAGATGCTCTATGATCCGCAATCTCATTTGGCCAGAATTGAAGAAAATCAAGCTGCTATATGCCTTATTCTTATTGTTTTCACGGATGGCATGCTATAACTCATGCGCGGAAAGCCAAGAACAAAAGGGCATTACCGCATCGGTCAATATATATGTGGAAACGATATCTCCTCTATAGAGGACAAGAAATTTTGGGGCAATCAGCAAAAGCGACGAGAAAATGAAGTACTTTCAAGGACTGCCATAGAATGGACAGACGCTCACTAAAACGGTCATAATTTTGTCATTCGAGTCCGTGTCGCACCCATTAGTACTCAAACCGCTCGCGTGAGCGTATAATCCAAAAATACTCCGCTTATGCCAGAGGCCCGGAGTACCTCAAATTCAGCCTTAAGCAAGACTTTTTGGCCCTCCGAAAGTCAAAGAACATCATTCGTCGCTTTTTTTCGCATAAGTTTCAACCCATTAGCACTTCCTTTGAAGGAAATTCGAGATATGATGTTGCTTATAGACATTAGCCCCATCGGTAGGGACAAACGTATTTTCTCGCAGATGCTCTATGATCCGGCAATCTTATTTGACCAGAATTGAAGAAAATCCAGCGCTATATGCCTTATTCTCCTTGTTTTCGCGGATGGCATGTCAGAACTCATGCGCATGAAAGCCAAGAACAAAAGGGCATTCCTCGTCAATATATCTGTGGAAACAATATTCCACTATAGAGGACAAGAAATTTTGGGGCAATCAGCAAAAGCTTAACGAGAGAATGAAGTATTTTCAAGGACCGCCATAGAATGGACAGATGTTCACTAAAACGGTCATAATTTTGTCATTCGGATCCGTGTTGGAGTTCCGGAGTACCCTCAAATTCAGCCTTAAGAAGGACTTTTTGGCCCTGAAAGTCAAAGAACATCATTCGTCGCTGTTTTTCAGACAAGTTTCTGAACCCAATGGCACTTCCTTTTGAAGGAAATTTGGTAGATTATGTTGCTTATAGACATTAGCCTCGGTAGGGACAAACATACCTTTCTCGCAGATGCTCTATGATCCGCAATCTCATTTGGTCAGAATTGAAGAAAATCCAGGGCTATATACCTTATTCTCCTTGTTTTCACGGATGGCATGTCAGAACTCATGCGCAGGAAAGCCAAGAACAAAAGGGCATTCCCTGCATCGGTCAATATATATGTGGAAACGATATCTCCTCTATGGAGGACAAGAAATTTTGGGGCAATCAGCAAAAAGCGACGAGAAAATGAAGTACTTTCAAGGACCGCCAGAGAATGGACAGATGTTCACTAAAACGGTCATAATTTTGTCATTCGGAGTCCATGTCGGACCCATAAGTACTAAACTGCTCAAGGCGAAGCGCGAATTCAAAAAAATACTCCCACTTGCGCCAGAGGCCCGAGTACCTCAAATTCAGCCTTAAGAAGGACTTTTGGCCCCGAAAGTCAAAGAACATCATTGGCACTTCCTTTTGAAGGAAATTCGAGAGATTATGTTGCTTATAGACATTAGCCCCCTGGTAGGGACAAACGTACCTTTCTACAAATGCTCTATGATCCGGGCAATCTCATTTGGCCGTAAATTGAAGAAAATCCAGCGGCTATATGCCTTATTCTCCTTGTTTTCGCCAGAAGGCATGTTGTAACTCATGCGCATGAAAATCAAGAACAAAAGGTCATTCCTGGCATTAGTCAATATATATGTGGAAACGATATCTCCTCTATAGAGGACAAGAAATTTTGGGGCAATCAGGCAAAAAGCGCACTAGAAAATGAAGTACTTTCCAGGACTGCCATAGAAAGGACAGATGTTCACTAAAACGGTCATAATTTTGTCATTCGGAGTCCATGTCGGTCCCATAAGTACTCAAACTACTCGCGGTGAGTGCGTGAATCTAGAAAATACTCCCCGCTTGCGCCAGGAGGCCCGGAGTACCCTCAAATTCAGCCTTAAGAAGGACTTTTTGGCCCCGAAAGTCAAAGAACATCATTCGTCATTGCTTTTTCGCACAAGTTTCAACCCATTGGCACTTTCTTTTGAAGGAAATTGAGAGATTATGTTGCTTATAGACATTAGCTCCCGGTAGGGACAAACGTATTTTTCGCAGATGCTCTATGATCCGCAATCACATTTGGTCAGAATTGAAGAAAATCCAGCGGCTATATGCCTTATTCTCCTTGTTTTCACGGATGGCATGTCAGAACTCATGCGCGGAAAGCCAAGAACAAAAGGGCATTATCGCATCGGTCAATATATATGTGGAAACGATATCTCCTCTATAGAGGACAAGAAATTTTGGGGCAATCAGCAAAAAGCGACGAGAAAATGAAGTACTTTCAAGGATCGCCATAGAATGGACAGACGCTCACTAAAACGGTCCTAATTTTGTCATTCGAGTCCGTGTCGGACCCATTAGCACTCAAACTACTCACAAGTAGAAGCGCCGAATCCAAAAATACTCGCTATGCTTAGGAGTTCCGAGTACCTCAAATTCAGCCTTAAGCAGACTTTTGGCCCCGAAAGTCAAAGAACATCATTCGTCGTTGTTTTTCGACAAGTTTCAACCCATAGGCACTTTCTTTTGAAGGAAATTCAGAGATTATGTTGCTTATAGACATTAGCCCCTTGTAGGGACAAACGTATTTTCTCGCAGATGCTCTATGATCCGGCAATCTTATTTGGCCAGAATTGAAGAAAATCCAGCGGCTATATGCCTTATTCTCCTTTATTTCGCCAGATGGCATGCTGTAACTCATGCATGTGAAACCCAAGAACTAAAGGGTATTCCTGGCATCGGTCAATATATATGTGGAAACAATATCTCCTCTACAGAGGACAAGAAATTTTGGGGCAATCAGGCAAAAAGCGCACGAGAAAATGAAGTACTTTCAAGGACTGCCATAGAAAGGACAGATATTCACTAAAACGGTCATAATTTTGTCATTGGGAGTCCGTGTCGGTCCCATAAGTACTCAAACTGCTCACGACGAGCGTGCGAATCCAGAAAATACTCCCCGCTTGCGCTAGGAGTTCCGGAGTACTCTCAAATTCAGCCTTAAGCAGGACTTTTTGGCCCTCAAAGTCAAAGAACATCATTCGTCGCTGTTTTTCAGACAAGTTTCTGAACCCATTGGCACTTTTTTGAAGGAAATTCGAGAGATTATGTTGCTTATAGACATTAGCCCCGGTAGGGACAAACGATTTTCTACAGATGATCTATGATCCGCAATCTCATTTGGTCAGAATTGAAGAAAATCCAGCGGCTATATGCCTTATTCTCCTTGTTTTTGCCAGATGGCATGTCAGAACTCATGAGCGTGAAACCCAAGAACTAAAGGGCATTCCCGCATCGGTCAATATATATGTGGAAACAATATCTCCTCTATAGAGGACAAGAAATTTTGGGGCAATCAGCAAAAGCGACGAGAAAATGAAGTACTTTCAAGGACCGCCATAGAAAGGATGATGCTCACTAAAACGGTCATAATTTTGTCATTCAAGTCCGTGTCGGTCCCATAAGTATTAAACTACTCACAAGCGAGCGCGCTGAATCAAAAATACTCGCTATGCTTAGGAGTTCCGAGTACCTCAAATTCAGCCTTAAGAAGGACTTTTGGCCCCGAAAGTCAAAGAACATCATTCGTCGTTGTTTTTCGCACAAGTTTCAACCCATAGGCACTTTCTTTTGAAGGAAATTCGAGAGATTATGTTGCTTATAGACATTAGCCCCTTGTAGGGACAAACATACCTTTCTCGCAGATGCTCTATGATCCGCAATCTCATTTGGTCAGAATTGAAGAAAATCCAGCGGCTATATGCCTTATTCTCCTTGTTTTCACGGATGGCATGTCAGAACTCATGCGCATGAAAGCCAAGAACAAAAGGGCATTATCGCATCGGTCAATATATATGTGGAAACGATATCTTCTATAGAGGACAAGAAATTTTGGGGCAATCAGCAAAAAGCGACGAGAAAATGAAGTACTTTCAAGGACCGCCATAGAATGGACAGATGTTCACTAAAACGGTCATAATTTTGTCATTCGAGTCCGTGTTGGACCCATAAGTACTAAACTGCTTCGGCGAGCACGCTGAATCCAAAAATACTCCCCGCTTGCACCAGAGGCCCGAGTACCTCAAATTCAGCCTTAAGAAGGACTTTTGGCCCCGAAAGTCAAAGAACATCATTCGTCATTGTTTTTCGACAAGTTTCAACCCATTGGCACTTCCTTTTGAAGGAAATTGAGAGATTATGTTGCTTATAGACATTAGCCCCGGTAGGGACAAACGTATCTTTCTCAGAGGCTCTATGATCCGGCAATCTCATTTGGTCAGAATTGAAGAAAATCCAGCGGCTATATGCCTTATTCTCCTTGTTTTCGCGGATGGCATGTCAGAACTCATGCGCGCTGAAAGCCAAGAACAAAAGGGCATTCCTCGCATCGGTCAATATATATGTGGAAACGATATCTCCTCTATAGAGGACAAGAAATTTTGGGGCAATCAGCAAAAGCGACGAGAAAATGAAGTACTTTCAAGGACCGCCATAGAATGGACAGACGCTCACTAAAACGGTCCTAATTTTGTCATTCGGAGTCCGTGGTCGGACCCATTAGTACTAAACTGCTCACGAAGCAGCGCGAATCCAAAAATACTCGCTTGCGCCAGACTGCCGAGTACCTCAAATTCAGCCTTAAGCAGGACTTTTTGGCCCTGAAAGTCAAAGAACATCATTCATCGTTGTTTTTCAGACAAGTTTCTGAACCCATTGGCACTTCCTTTTGAAGGAAATTCGAGAGATGGTGTTGCTTATAGACATTAGCCCCACTGGTAGGGACAAATGTACCTCTCAAGATGCTCTATGATCCGGGCAATCTCATTTGACCGTAAATTGAAGAAAATCCAGCAGATATATGCCTTATTCTCCTTGTTTTCGCCGGATGGCATGCTGTAACTCATGCGCATGAAAGCCAAGAACAAAAGGGCATTCCTCGCATCGGTCAATATATCTGTGGAAACGATATCTCCTCTATAGAGGACAAGAAACTTTGGGGCAATCAGGCAAAAAGCGCACGAGAAAATGAAGTACTTTCAAGGACTGCCATAGAATGGACAGATGTTCACTAAAACGGTCATAATTTTGTCATTCGGAGTCCGTGTTGGACCCATAAGTACTAAACTGCTCTCGGCGAAGCGCGAATCCAAAAATACTCGCTTGCGCCAGAGGCCCGGAGTACCTCAAATTCAGCCTTAAGAAGGACTTTTGGCCCCGAAAGTCAAAGAACATCATTCGTCGTTGTTTTTCGACAAGTTTCAACCCATTGGCACTTCCTTTGAAGGAAATTCGAGAGATTATGTTGCTTATAGACATTAGCCTCTTGGTAGGGACAAACGTATTTTCTACAGATGCTCTATGATCCGCAATCTCATTTGGTCAGAATTGAAGAAAATCCAGCGGCTATATGCCTTATTCTCCTTGTTTTCACGGATGGCATGTCAGAACTCATGCGCGGAAAGCCAAGAACAAAAGGGCATTACTGCATCGGTCAATATATATGTGGAAACGATATCTCCTCTATAGAGGACAAGAAGTTTTGGGGCAATCAGCAAAAAGCGACGAGAAAATGAAGTACTTTCAAGGATCGCCATAGAATGGACAGATGCTCACTAAAACGGTCCTAATTTTGTCATTCGAGTCCGTGTCGGACCCATTAGTACTAAACTACTCACAAGCGAGCGCGCGAATCCAAAAATACCGCGCTTGCGCCAGACTCCCGAGTACCTCAAATTCAGCCTTAAGGGACTTTTGGCCCCGAAAGTCAAAGAACATCATTCGTCGTTGTTTTTCGCATAAGTTTCAACCCATTGGCACTTCCTTTGAAGGAAATTCGAGAGATGGTGTTGCTTATAGACATTAGCCCCATCGGTAGGGACAAATGTACCTTCTACAGATGCTCTATGATCCGCAATCTCATTTGACCGAATTGAAGAAAATCCAGCGATATATGCCTTATTCTCCTTGTTTTCACGGATGGCATGTCAGAACTCATGCGCATGAAAGCCAAGAACAAAAGGGCATTCCTCGCATCGGTCAATATATATGTGGAAACGATATCTCCTCTATAGAGGACAAGAAACTTTGGGGCAATCAGCAAAAGCGACGAGAAAATGAAGTACTTTCAAGGACTGCCATAGAAGGGACAGATGTTCACTAAAACGGTCATAATTTTGTCATTCGAGTCCGTGTTGGACCCATAAGTACTAAACTGTCACAAGCGAGCGCGTGAATCCAAAAATACTCGCTTGCGCCAGAGGCCCGGAGTACCTCAAATTCAGCCTTAAGAAGGACTTTTGGCCCCGAAAGTCAAAGAACATCATTCGTCGTTGTTTTCGCACAAGTTTCTGAACCCATTGGCACTTCCTTTTGAAGGAAATTCGAGAGATTATGTTGCTTATAGACATTACCTCCCTGGTAGGGACAAACGTACCTTTCTACCGATGCTCTATGATCCGGGCAATCTCATTTGACCGTAAATTGAAGAAAATCCAGCGGCTATATGCCTTATTCTCCTTGTTTTTGCGAGATGGCATGCTCTAACTCATGCACGTGAAACCCAAGAACTAAAGGGCATTCCTGGCATCGGTCAATATATCTGTGGAAACGATATCTCCTCTATAGAGGACAAGAAACTTTGGGGCAATCAGGCAAAAAGCGCACGAGAAAATGAAGTACTTTCAAGGACTGCCATAGAATGGACAGATGTTCACTAAAACGGTCATAATTTTGTCATTCGGAGTCCGTGTCGGTCCCATAAGTACTCAAACTGCTCGCAGCGAGCGTGTGAATCCACAAAATACTCCTCGCTTGCACTAGGAGTTCCGGAGTACCCTCAAATTCAGCCTTAAGAAGGACTTTTTGGCCCTCAAAGTCAAAGAACATCATTCGTCGCTGTTTTTCGCACAAGTTTCAACCCAATGGCACTTTCTTTGAAGGAAATTCGAGATTATGTTGCTTATAGACATTAGCCCCCGGTAGGGACAAACGCATTTTCTCGCAGATGCTCTATGATCGGGCAATTTCATTTGGCCAGAATTGAAGGAATTCCAGCGCTATATGCCTTATTCTCCTTGTTTTCACGGATGGCATGTCAGAACTCATGCGCGGAAACCCAAGAACAAAAGGGCATTCCCGACATCGGTCAATATATATGTGGAAACGATATCTCCTCAATAGAGGACAAGAAATTTTGGGGCAATCAGCAAAAAGCGACGAGAAAATGAAGTACTTTCAAGGACCGCCATAGAATGGACAGATGTTCACTAAAACGGTCATAATTTTGTCATTCAGATCCATGTCGGACCCATAAGTACTCAAACTCCTCGCGTGAGTGCGCTGAATCCAAAAATACTCCACGCCGCCAGAGGCCCGAGTACCTCAAATTGAGCCTTAAGGTGACTTTTGGCCCCGAAAGTCAAAGAACATCATTCGTCGCTATTTTTCGCACAAGTTTCAACCCATTGGCACTTCCTTTTGAAGGAAATTCGAGAGATTATGTTGCTTATAGACATTAGCCCCACCGGTAGGGACAAACGTACTTTCTCGCAGATGCTCTATGATCCGGCAATCCCATTTGGTCGTAGAATTGAAGAAAATCCAGCGCTATATGCCTTATTCTCCTTGTTTTGCCGGATAGCATGCTATAACTCATGCGCGCGAAAGCCAAGAACAAAAGGGCATTCCTCGCATCGTTCAATATATATGTGGAAACGATATCTCCTCTATAGAGGACAAGAAATTTTGGGGTAATCGGCAAAAGCGCACGAGAAAATGAAGTACTTTCAAGGACTGCCATAGAATGGACAGATGTTCACTAAAACGGTCATAATTTTGTTATTCGAGTCCGTGTCGACCCATTAGTACTCAAACTGCTCATGTGAGCACGCTAATCCAAAAACTACTCGCTTGCGCCAGACTCCCGAGTACCTCAAATTCAGCCTTAAGGTGGACTTTTGGCCCCGAAAGTCAAAGAATATTACGTCGTTGTTTTTCGCAAGTTTCTAAACCCATTGGCACTTACTTTTGAAGGAAATTGAGAGATGATGTTGCTTATAGACATTAGCCCCACCGGTAGGGACAAACGTATTTTCTCGCAGATGCTCTATGATCCGGCAATCTCATTTGACCAGAAATTGAAGAAAATCCAGCGGATATATGCCTTATTCTCCTTGTCTTCGCGGGATGGCATGCTGTAACTCATGCGCATGAAAGCCAAGAACAAAAGAGCATTCCTCGCATCGGTCAATATATCTGTGGAAACGGTATCTCCTCTATAGAGGACAAGAAATTTTGGGGCAATTAGGCAAAAAGCGCACGAGAAAATGAAGTACTTTCAAGGACTGCCATAGAATGGACAGATGTTCACTAAAACGGTCATAATTTTGTCATTTGGTTCCGTGTTGGACCCATAAGTATTAAACTGTTCATGCGAAACGCTGAATAGAAAAATACTCCACACTTCCACCAGGAGTTCCGGAGTACCCTCAAATTCAGCATTAAGGACTTTTTGGCGCTGAAAGTCAAAGAACATCATTCGTCGCTGTTTTTCAAACAAGTTTCTAAACCCATTGACACTTCCTTTTGAAGGAAATTCGAGAGATTATGTTGCTAATAGATATTAGCCCCCCGGTAGGGACAAACATACCTTTCTGCAGATGCTCTATGATCCGGGCAATCTCATTTGGTCAGAATTGAAGAAAATCTAGCGCTATATACCTTATTCTCCTTGTTTTCGCCGGATTGCATGCTGTAACTCATGCGCGTGAAACCCAAGAACTAAAGGGCATTCCTGGCATCGGTCAATATATATGTGGAAACGATATCTCCTCTATAGAGGACAAGAAATTTTGGGGCAATCAGGCAAAAAGCGCACTAGAAAATGAAGTACTTTTAATGACTGACATAGAAAGGACAGATGTTCACTAAAACGGTCATAATTTTGTCATTCGGAGTCCGTGTCGGGCCCATAAGTACTCAAACTGCTCGCGGCGAGCGCGCGAATCCAGAAAATACTCCCCACTTGTGCCAAGAGGCTTCGAGTACCCTCAAATTTAGCCTTAAGCAGGACTATTTGGCCCTGAAAGTCAAAGAACATCTTTTGTCGCTATTTTTCACACAAGTTTCTGAACCTATTGGCACTTCCTTTTGAAGGAAATTCGAGAGATTATTTTGCTTATAGATATTAGCTCCCTGGTAGGGACAAACGTATCTTTCTACAGATGCTGTATGATCCGGGCAATCTCATTTGGCCGTAAATTGAAGAAAATCCAGCGGCTATATGCCTTATTCTCGTTGTTTTTGCCAGATGGCATGTTGTAACTCATGCGCGTGAAACCCAAGAACTAAAGGGCATTCCTGGCATCGGTCAATATATATGTGGAAACAATATCTCCTCTATAGAGGACAAGAAATTTTGGGGCAATGAGGCAAAAAGCGCACGAGAAAATGAAGTACTTTCAAGGACTGCCATAGAAAGGACAGATGTTCACTAAAACGGTCATAATTTTGTCATTCGGAGTCCGTGTCGGTCCCATAAGTACTCAAACTGCTCACAAGTGAGCGCGCGAATCCAAAAAATGCTCGCTTGCGCTTAGAGTTCCGGAGTACCTCAAATTCAGCCTTAAGCAAGACTTTTGGCCTCAAAGTCAAAGAACATCATTCGTCGCTTGTTTTTAGACAAGTTTCAAACCCATTGGCACTTTCTTTTGAAGGAAATTCGAGAGATTATGTTGCTTATAGACATTAGCCCCTCGGTAGGGACAAACGCATTTTTCGCAGATGCTCTATGATCCGGCAATCTCATTTGGCCAGAATTGAAGAAAATCCAGCGGCTATATGCCTTATTCTCCTTGTTTTCGCGGATGGCATGTCAGTAACTCATGCGCGGAAAGCCAAGAACAAAAGGGCATTCCTCGACATCGGTCAATATATATGTGGAAACGATATCTCCTCAATAGAGGACAAGAAATTTTGGGGCAATCAGCAAAAGCGACGAGAAAATGAAGTACTTTCAAGGACCGCCATAGAATGGACAGATGTTCACTAAAACGGTCATAATTTTGTCATTCGATCCATGTCGGACCCATAAGTACTTAAACTGCTCATGCGAAAAGCGCCGAATCCATAAAATACTCCACGCTTCGCCAGAGGCCCGAGTACCTCAAATTCAGCCTTAAGGTGACTTTTGGCCCCGAAAGTCAAAGAACATCATTCGTCGCTATTTTTCGCACAAGTTTCTAACCCATTGGCACTTCCTTTGAAGGAAATTCGAGAGATTATGTTGCTTATAGACATTAGCCTCGGTAGGGACAATCGCATCTTTCTCGCAGATGCTCTATGATCCGGCAATCTCATTTGGCCAGAATTGAAGAAAATCCAGCGCTATATGCCTTATTCTCCTTGTTTTCGCCGGATGGCATGCTATAACTCATGCGCGGAAAGCCAAGAACAAAAGGGCATTCCTCGCATCGGTCAATATATATGTGGATATCTCCACTATAGAGGACAAGAAATTTTGGGGCAATCAGCAAAAGCGCACTATAAAATGAAGTACTTTCAATGACCGATATAGAAAGGATGATGTTCACTAAAACGGTCATAATTTTGTCATTCGAGTCCGTGTCGGGCCCATAAGTACTCAAACTGCTCAAAGCGAAGCGTGAATCCAGAAAATACTCCCACTTGTGCCAAGAGGCTTCGAGTACCTCAAATTTAGCCTTAAGCAGGACTATTTGGCCCCGAAAGTCAAAGAACATCTTTCGCTGTTGTTTTCACGACAAGTTTCAACCTATTGGCACTTCCTTTGAAGGAAATTCAAGAGATTATGTTGCTTATAGACATTAGCCCTCGGTAGGGACAAACGCATCTTTCTACAGATGCTCTATGATTCGGCAATCTTATTTGGTCAGAATTGAAGAAAATCCAATGCTATATTCCTTATTCTCCTTGTTTTCACCGGATGGCATGTCAGTAACTCATGCGCTTGAAAGCTAAGAACAAAAGGGCATTTAAGCAAGACTTTTGGCCCTCAAAGTCAAAGAACATCATTCGTCATTGTTTTTAGACAAGTTTCAACCCATTGGCACTTTCTTTTGAAGGAAATTCAGAGATTATGTTGCTTATAGACATTAGCCGCCGGTAGGGACAAACGTATCTTTCTGCAGATGCTCTATGATCCGGCAATCTCATTTGGTCAGAATTGAAGAAAATCCAGCGCTATATGCCTTATTCTCCTTGTTTTCGCCGGATGGCATGCTGTAACTCATGGGCGTGAAACCCAAGAACAAAAGGGCATTCCTGACATCGGTCAATATATATGTGGAAACGATATCTCCTCAATAGAGGACAAGAAATTTTGGGGCAATCAGGCAAAAAGCGCACGAGAAAATGAAGTACTTTCAAGGACTGCCATTGAATGGACAGATGTTCACTAAAACGGTCATAATTTTGTCATTCGTATCCATGTCGGACCCATAAGTACTCAAACTCCTCGCGGCGAGTGCGCGAATCCATAAAATACTCCACGCTTTCGCCAGGAGGCCCGGAGTACCCTCAAACCGAGCCTTAAGGTGACTTTTGGCCCCGAAGTTAAAGAACATCATTCGTCGCTATTTTTCGCATAAGTTTCTTAACCCATTGGCACTTCCTTTGAAGGAAATTCGAGAGATTATGTTGCTTATAGACATTAGCCTCGGTAGGGACAATCGCATCTTCTCGCAGATGCTCTATGATCCCGCAATCTCATTTGGTCAGAATTGAAGAAAATCCAGCTGCTATATGCCTTATTCTCCTTGTTTTCGCTGGATGGCATGCTATAACTCATGCGCGTGAAAGCCAAGAACAAAAGGGCATTACTGGCATCGGTCAATATATATGTGGATATCTCCACTATAGAGGACAAGAAATTTTGGGGCAATCAGGCAAAAAGCGCACTATAAAATGAAGTACTTTCAATGACTGACATAGAAAGGACAGATGTTCACTAAAACAGTCATAATTTTGTCATTCGGAGTCCGTGTCGGGCCCATAAGTACTCAAACTGCTCGCGGCGAGCGTGTGAATCCAGAAAATACTCCCCACTTGTGCCAAGAGGCTTCGAGTACCCTCAAATTTAGCCTTAAGCAGGACTATTTGGCCCTGAAAGTCAAAGAACATCTTTCGTCGTTGTTTTTCTGACAAGTTTCTGAACCTATTGGCACTTCCTTTTGAAGGAAATTCAAGAGATTATGTTGCTTATAGACATTAGCCCCCCTGGTAGGGACAAACGTACCTTTCTACAGATGCTCTATGATTCGGGCAATCTTATTTGGTCGTAAATTGAAGAAAATCCAGCGGCTATATTCCTTATTCTCCTTGTTTTCGCCGGATGGCACGCTGTAACTCATGCGCTTGAAAGCCAAGAACAAAAGGGCATTGATGAGGACATCAATACCATTGTTACACCCACAGCCCCTACTGCTACATATACTGGACCAATTACTAGAGCACGCGCCCGCCAATTAAATTATCAGGTACTTTCGTTTTTGGTAATGATTCTAATGTTCATGAGAATATGATGTCGCTTAAATTGGATACATTTGTTTTGCTTACAAATGAAGGGCCTAGCTTGGAGAAGGATGGACATTGGAGCACCTAACAAGCATGGAGATGATGGCATGCACAAGGGGAACAAGAACGGAGTTACAAGTGATGATTTCAGACTTTTAAGCCACCATAATGGTGCATGAAGCCTTGGACGAAATACATAAGATGCCACTTCATAAATTTCATTCCCGAGGCTATTCTAGGTGTCATACACCTTATTATTGGGCCAGCCCTTTCAAATACATAAGTATAGGCTATTTTTAGAGTCTCAGATGTGGGGAACAAGAGATAGGGTTGATTTCTGCACCCTCCACCAAGGGCCACGAAATCCCCTCTTCCTCCATATATACAGCCCTTAGGGCACCGCTTAGACTTTGGGTTTTGTTTAGATTAAAGTTCGCCATAGCTGCAACTTTGTGTACTTCTGCTTGTGTTCAACCACTGCATAAAGGCGCCACAAAACCCCACCTTGATCAATAAAGCTTTCATCTTATATTCGCAAATCCAGATTGCAACCTCGCTTTTTGCTTGTTCTTCATTTGCTCGCAGGAAATGCACTCGTGGTCAGTTGATCGTGTTCGTGTGGTCAATAACCTCTCGGAGTTGGTTTAGCGACATATATGCGACGCCCTCGCACGCTCATCGCTCGGATCGCAAAGTCGATTTCCACCAAAGCGATATCCATCATCTCATCGAAAGATGGGACACCTTGCCTCTATCAAGTGGTATCAGATTTCCGTGTTGCTCGGTGAGATTTTACAGCTTTTTCGTAGTTTAGATCGAGTCTGCTTCTTCATACATACACCAATTAAAAAGCCACAAAAAACATTAGGGTTAGTTCATCATATCCGAACCAATCTGAGCCTTTGCATAATCTTTTTAGGGATTTGCTTTGTTGAATTTGCGGTTGCATTGTCGTGTCTAGTTGCTGGTCTTAGCGTCTAGTCTTTTAGAGTTTCGAGTTCTGGTCATAAGTTGTCACGCCGCCACCGCACCATCATCATCGCCCCTGCCACCTACCACCACCGATCCGAATCCGTATCCATATACCACCACCAATCTGTATCCATATACCACCACCGATCCATATCCATATACTAGCACCGCTGCCATATACCACCACCATATATCCACCACCAATCCAAGTTCCTTGCATATTAGGTTTGTTTTCGAGATCCATGTCACATCCCTAGTTCTGGTATGCTCTAGGCTAGCCCTTCATGTGTGCATCATGTTTAAAATTCTCAGAAACTTGAAATGGGGATTGCCTAAACCCTAGCATTAAGGAATTCACTAGGTTCAACCAAAATATTTCCAGTAATTCCAAATGGCTTTCAAAAATGTTCATCATTCTTGGAAAATGCTAGAAACAGTAACCAGAGGTGATGCACATTTTTCCAAGACATATTTGGGGTCTGGATTAAATCATACTCTATTTGCATTTGGGCATTTAAATGCTATTAAATATTTTAAATGCTCAAATAATCATAAACTAAAATGTTTGCTGTTGGTTATATTCCAACCAGTGGCATTGTGTAGTTTCATGATTTTTGGGTCTGTTTAAGTATTTTTAATAAGCCCTAAAGATTACAGAATAAATAGAAAACAATAATTAAAATAGAAAACAGAGAGAGAGAGGAAACTACCTGGCCACATACCTGGCGCAGCCCACCTGCAGCCCATCGGCTGCCCAAAGACCGTGGCCGGCCCGTACACCACCTGCTTCCTCCGCCAGTAGCAGAGAGGAGCGCCCACAAGACGCCGAGCTCGCCACGCAGCCTCGGCTGGCTGCCCCGCTGACAGGCTGTGGCGACGCCGGCCACTCTTCGCACCGCCTGACCCCGCACTTCTCCCTCTCCTCCCGGAGCTCTCCTTCCTCCGTTCTTCCTCCTCGCTTTTTCCCCACCTCACCGAATCAGCGCCACCGGCCGATGAGCACCACCGCCAGAGCTACCCTCGCCCCTCTCCGGCCCCCGAAGCCAGATCATCGCCTCTTCGCCCACGCCGAGCCAAGAAATGGGAAGCACTGTCATGTCCGCGTCCTGGATGTCTTCTTCAACCTCGTGCCGGTGATCCCATTGCCGGTTCCCTCAGCCAGTGTCGCCCCCGAGCCTCCCGTGGCTGATCTTCAGACTGCTAGAGCTCCTCGCCGCTTATCCCTTGCTCGCCTCCGCTTCCGCCCCTAGCCCTGCCCTCCCGACCACGGCCGAGCTTGTCGCTGCCGGCTTATGTCGCTGCTGTGGGCACACGCCTCGCCCCATTTTTGAGCATGCCTCCGTGCTCACCGAGCTCCCAGAGCCGAACACGACCAACACCGCCCCGCCAGGCACCGTAGGTCCTTCTCCTCCTCCGAGCTCCGCCGCCTGCTCGACGCCGGGCGCCATCTCCGCCACCTCAAGACACGCCACTCGCACCACTCGACGCCATGAGTCCACCAAAGAAGACGTAGTGCATCTCCGCTGCGATGGTCGACGGAGGTCCAAACCCAAAGCCCGCCACAGATCTCGGTCTCGCCAAGGCTAAACGCCGGCTGGTCGACCGCTTGACCGGGCGGGCTCACCCCATCCGCCTGTGGTTCACCTCCTCTCTCACCGACGAGTGGCCCATGCTCGCTTAATTAGTATTAGTTTAATTAGTGTTAGTTAACTAGTTTAACACGTGGGCCCCGCGACCATCGACAAATTTAGTTAGGGCTAGTTTAGCACTAATTATCTCTGCTAGTTAATCGAAATCACCGACTCAAGGGGTCCCATGTGTCAGTTGACCCGCCAACCCAGCTGACTCACGACGCCACACCGACGCCATGTCGACGCAAAGAAAGCTTTTTCGAGTTTAAAATAAATCAGAAATGATTTATTTATTTTAGAAAATAGTTGAAACTTCTAAAATTCATATAAATTCAACCGTAACTCGTAATGAAATAAATTATATATGAAAATGATCGTAAAATCCAATCTATCCATCTGCATCATTTTCATGCATGTTAGCACAACTTTTGTTCACCGCTTAGGTCAAATCAATTAAATGGCATTTGATTAATCACATATGGAGTTTGAATTTGAATCTTGTATTCAAACCAACTTCATTTAACTGCTAGTTGCATTAGCTCAAATCATATCATATTGCCATGTCATGATCATGCATCATATTGTGCATTGCATTGATTGTGTTCTTCCTTGTTTGCCGTGTTTGTTCCTTCTCGATAGATGTGGTACCGACGATGAGATCAATGACACCGATGAAGAGCTATACTATCTTCGTATGCTGTGCAAGCAAACCCCTTGTTCATTCCGACACAATCCCACTCTCTCGCTTCTTGCTCTTTTTATCGCATTAGGACAACAACGATTCCACTGCTACATGCTGCGTAGTTGAACCCCTTTCTCCGCATGACCTCGTCATTGCCACAAGAATAGATGAAACCCACTAGCATGAGTAGGAGTTGTTTGAGTGATAGAGGCAAAGGTGTCCTGCCTTTCGATGAGATGGTGGATTTCGCTTTGGTGGAAGTCGACTTTGACGATCCGACTACGAAGGCGGCGAGGACGCCGCGCTTAGCAATCGCTAAACCAACTCCGAGAGGTTATTGACCACGCCGAGCACGATCAACCTGACCACGAGGGTCTATTTCCGCGAGCAAACGAAGAACAAGCAAGAAACTGAGATTGCAACTGGATATTGCGAATATAAGATGAAAGCTTTATTGATCAAGGTGGGGTTCTGTGACGCTTTGTCCGGTCGCTGAACACAAACGGCACGCCGGTTGCAGCTATGGCTAACTTTTGATCTAAACAAAACCCAAAGTCTAAACGGTGCCCTAAGGGCTGTATATATGGAGGAAGAGGGGAGAATTTCGTGGCCCTTGGTGGAGGGGTCCAAACTAACCCTATCTCTTGTTTCCCCACACATACGGACTCTAAAAATAGCCTATACTAATGTATTTCGAAATTACATGGGCCTGGCCCAATAATAAGGTGACGAAGACCTAGAATAGCCTCTGGACGAAATTTATGAAGTGGCATCTTGTATATTTCGTCCAAGGCTTCATGCACTCATTATGGTGGCTTCAAAGTCCTGAAATCATCACTTGTAACTCCATTCTGTCCTCTCTGCGCATGCCATCATCTCCATGCTTGTTCTTGCTCCAATGTTCATCCTTCTCCAAGCTAGGCCCTTCATTTGTAAGCAAAACAAATGTATCCAATTTAGGCAATCATATTCTCATGAACATTAGAATCATTACCAAGAAACGAAAGTACCGTAATTTAGTTGGCGCGCGAGCTCTAGTAATTGGTCCAAGATGTATAGCAGCAGGGCTGTGGGTGTAACAATGGTATTGATGTCCTCATCATCCTCCCTTCTTGAAATGAAGTCGCCCTCGACGGAAGTTCATCTTCCTCACCCAAATATGGCTTCAAATCTGCAATGTTAAAAGTGGACTAACCCCAAAATCTGCAGCAGCTCAAGTTTATATGCATTATCATTTACTTTCTCCAACACCTTAAAGGGACCAGCAGACGTGGTATTAGCTTTGATTTATGCAAATCAGAAATCTATCCTCACGCAAATGTAACCAAACAAGATCTCCAGTGCAAACACAACATGTTTTCTACCCTTATCTCCAAAGAAGTTTATATTTAGCATTCATACGCCAATGTTTTCCTTAGTTAACTCATGCATTTTTAAAATCAATTCAGCACGCTCTTTAGCATCAAAATTAACCTTCTCCAAGATGGAAGAGGCAACAAATCAATAGGTGCACGAGGTAGGAAACCATACACAACTTCAAAAGGGCACATCTTAGTAGTAGAATGCAATGAACGATTATAAGCAAATTCAATATGAGGCAAGCATTCCTCCCACATTTTCTTATTTTTCTTTAGAACAGCCCTAAGCATAGTAGACAATGTTCTATTGACTACTTCAGTTTGTCCATCAGCTTGGGGGTGACAAGTAGTACTAAAAGCAGTTTAGTCCCCAACTTAGCCCATAAACATCTCCAAAAGTGGCTAAGAAATTTAGTATCACGATCTGAAACAATAGTATTTGGCACACCATGCAAGCTTAATAATTTCACGAAAGAACAAATCAGCAACATTGACAAAGATCATCGCTTTTATGACATGGTATAAAGTGTGCCATTTTCGAGAATCTATCCACGACAACAAATATGCTATCCTCCCTTCTTTGTTCTAGGTAAACCTAAAACAAAGTCCATAGATATATCCTCCCAAGGAACACTAGGTACAGTGCAAAGGCATATATAAACCATGAGGATTGAGTCGTGACTTAGCTTTTTGACATGTAGTGCAATGAGCAATAAAACGCCAACATCCCGCCTCATCTTTGGCCAAAAGAAATGTGTAGCAAGTACGCCCTCCGCCTTCTTCACGCCAAAGTGTCCCATTAGTCCTCCTCCATGCGCCTCCGCAACAACAAAAGACTAACGGAGCTAGCTGAATGCATAGCTTGTTAGCACGAACACAAATCCATCATTAACGACAAACTTGTTCCATGTTCTTCCTTCTTTACAATTCTGCAATACATCTTTAAAATCAGCATCATGCACATATTGATCTTTGATGGTCTCCAAACCAAATATTTTGAAGTCAAGTTGTGAAAGCATAGTATAGCGATTTAGACAATGCATCAAGAATAACATTTTCTTTACCCTTCTTGTGTTTAATGACATAAGGGAAAGTCTCAATGAATTCAACCCATTTAGCATGTCTACGATTCAGTTTAGCTTGACTTTTAATATGTTTCAAAGATTCATGATCGAATGTATAACAAATTCTTTGGGCCATAAATAATGTTGCCATGTTTCTAAAGTCCTAACAAGAGCATATAATTCTTTATCATAAGTAGAGTAATTCAGACTAGGCCCACTCAATTTTTCGTAAAAGTATGCAACAGGTTTGCCATCTTGTAATAACACACCTCCTAATCCAATTCCACTAGCATCACATTCAAGCTCAAAAGTCTTATTAAAATCAGGAAGTTGGAGTAAAGGAGCATGTGTCAACTTAGCTTTCAATACCGTGAAGGCTTCTTCCCGTATGTACCCCAAACAAAAGGCACATCCTTCTTTGTAAGCTCATTGAGAGGTGCAGCAATGGTGCTGAAATCTCTCACAAAACGCCTATAGAAACCAGCGAGGCCAAGGAAACTCCTCACTTGTGTGACTGCTTTGGGCTGCGCCAACTCTCAATAGCTTCAATCTTGGCTTTATCAACTTCAATTCCCTCGTGGAGTAACAACATAGCCAAGAAAAGATACTCGGTCGGTGCAAAAGGTGCACTTCCCAAGGTTACCAAACAAACGCATCACGAGAGCATTAAAAACAGCACGAATGTTCCAAATGTTCTTCCAAAGATTTGCTATAAATCAAGATATCATCAAAATAGACTACCACAAATCGTCCAATGAAAGCACGAAACTTCGCTCATTAATCTCATGAAAGTACTAGGTGCATTAGTTAACCCAAAAGGCATGACTAACCACTCATATAATCCAAACTTAGTTTTAAATGCTGTTTTCCATTCATCTCCCAATTTCATACGAATTTGATGGTATCCACTACGCAAATCAACTTTGGAGAATATTGTAGAGCCACTCAATTCATCAAGCATATCATCTAGCCTAGGAATAGGGTGACGATAACTAATAGTAATATTATTGATGCCTCTACAATCAACACACATACGTGACGTACCATCCTTTTTCGCACTAGAATAATAGGAACAAAGACAAGGACTAAGGGATTCACAGATATAACCTTTGTCGAGCAGCTCCTCGATTTGACGATAATCTCCTTCGCCTCCTCCGGATTGGTACGGTATGGTGCACGGTTGGTAATGATGCACCGAATTAAGTCAATTTGATGCTCAATCCTCGAATAGGTGGTAATCCCGTGGCACGCCTTGTGGAAAGACGCCAAAACTCCCGCAAAATGTTAGTGACAGCAGGGGCAAAGAGGAAGGCACGCCCTCTAATGAAAATAATGCCTCTTTGCACACAAAAGCATAGCAAATAGATTTGCTAAAATCTAGCTCATCAATATCAGATTTGGTGGCAAGTAAACATGCACTTTTCAATTTAATTTCGTAAGCAACAAGAGATGGTTTATTATTAGGCTTCATGTGTTGCTCAAATTCTTTTGCCACAATCTGATTTTCACTCTTATTTTTCTCCTGCTTTTGCTTTATTAGCTCTATTAATATCATCTTTCAAAATGGACTCAGAGTCATAGGAAGCAAAGTAATATTTTTATCCTTATGAACAAGAGTATACTGATTGTTTCTACCATGGTGTACAGAATTTTTATCAAATTGCCATGGTCTACCAAGTAACAAGGAACATGCTTGCATAGGTACCACATCACAATCAACATAATCAGATATGTAGAGATACTAAAATGCACACTAACAAGACGTGTTACCTTCACCTTGCCGCTGTTGTTGAACCATTGGATGTAGTAAGGATGTGGATGTGGTCTTGTGGTGAGAGATAGCTTCTCCACCATCTCCATGCTAGCCAAGTTGTTGCAGCTCCTCCATCTATGATGACGCTAATAGAACGCTCCTTCACAACTCCCTTTGTATGGAACAAATTATGCCTCCGATTTTGCTCACTTGTGTAACTCGCACACTCAAAACACGCTGAGCAACTAAACATTCATACCACAAGATCTTCAAGAGCCATGTATTGTGTCTCATGATCGTAATCATCTCCACCGTGTTCCTCATGTGTAATAAGAGCCAAAGTCTCCTCATCATAGTCACTAGCGGACTCATACCCACCATCCTCGTGAGCAATCATCACACGCTGAGATTTGCATTCTCTCAAGAAATGTCCTCTTCCTTACAACGACGACAAATAATATCACTTGTGTGCCCTGCTGACGCCATGGAAGAAGAAGAGCTCAGGCAGGCCCTGCAGTGTGCTCTTGGCGATAGTGGTGGTTGTGCCTCGCTTTTCTTGTATCACGGTTGGAGGTGGCACCAAGGAGGTGATGGTGCAAAGGAAGTAGATGATGCACGTGGTGTCCATGATGAAGGTCGACCAGAAAAGTTAGTGCGCCGCCAATGCCTCGCCGATCCTCAAGACTTCACGCTCAGCTTTACAAGCAAGATGGAATAAACGAGTGATATTATTATAATCCTTATAGTCTAGAATGGTCTGAATCTCTATTTAATCCACCCGTAAAACGTGCAAGCATAGCTTCATTCTCCTCAACAATACCACATCTAATCAAGCCAGTTTGTAATTCCCGATAATATTCTTCTACAGAATTTTTTCCTTGTCTTAAGCGCTGCAATTTTTGAAGTAATTCACGTTGATAATATGGTGGAACCCAACGAGTACGCATAGCAGTTTTCAAAGCAGCCCAAGTAGCTGGAACAGATATAATCTACAATGTTCGACCACCAAACACATGCAAAGCTAGTGAAAGCACAAACAGCAGCAGAACACGCCTCTCCTCGTGATATTGTAAACATGTAAATCGTTGTTCAGTTTCTAACTCCCAAGTAAGATATATATCAGAACATATCTACCCTCAAATGGTGGAATATTCAATTTCAGTTTAGGGAGATGGTCATGATCTCGCACTGAGGGGAGCCCTAATATTGCCATTATTTGCATGTGGACGACCTGGTGGTTGTGGTGCTGGTGGTTGCACGTAGTTCGATGTTGATCAACCTCATCCTCATAATCGCCCACATACTCATCATCCTCCCTGGTACCACCAGCAGCAGCAGAGCAGGAGCCAAAGAAGCACCAACAGCAGAGAGCAGCGCACCAGAATTTTGTCCTGCTCAATAGGAACACGCTGAGCTCGGCCCATACCGATTCGAAGGGGCGAGTTGTTGTCGCTGCAGAGGTGCGATAGGTGCAGCCGGCGGTGGTTGTGGAAAACGCACGAGCAATTCATCAAACTTGCTATCAAGCTTTGTTTCAAACGCCTTCTCAATGCCATCTATCTTCTCCATGGCCTCACAAATCTGTTTAGCACATCTTGCACCTGTCCAATCATCATTTGCTGAAACTTATCATGTAGCTGTTTGTTCGTCAGTTCTCCCAATCAGTCTCATCGGCTTGTGATCCTGCCATGGTTAGCAGCAATAGAAACACACAAGAATATGATCCTACAGACTACTAGGAAGTGGTGGTGGTGGTGGGTGGATAACACAACCACAAGCAAATCTCAAATTCTTACCAGCCTACCCAAAGAAGAAAGTGTGATCGGCAACCGCTGAAGTCAAACTCTCAAAGCTTGGCTATAGCGACACTGTGGAGAATCAAACGCACGACGAGATGTATGTGGAGCTGGAAGGCTTATAATATGGTAGCAAAAAAGGTCAAGAATAATCAATTCAGAGATGCAAAGTTGAATAAACGCCAACGACGGATCAGGTTGGTCCTAGGCTAGACCGTATAGAGACGCGAGCCTAGAACACTAACAAAATCACGGCGCTGCACGTAAACAAGGGAGGAGCACACTCTGAATTTTTTTTTTTTTTTTTTTTTTTTTTTTTTTTTTTTTTTTTTTTTTTGCGAAAAATCACTATAATGGCGAGTGTCTCAAAACTCTTCCTGTGTCAAACCGATAGGATGGGCACGAAATTTTTCGACCAAATTTTTTTTTTTCGATCGCCGACCCAAAAACTCGAAACGGGTCAAAAAACTTTCTATAACGGCGATCGCCTCAATACGCTTAGAAACACCTAAAATAGGATAGCCGTAAAATTTTTGTCCCGTGCATTTTTGGAAAATTTTGGGCCTAAACGGAGGGTGGTTTCCGACCAAATTTTTTTTTTTTTTTTTTTTGAAACCAACCTCTTCTACGGACGGCAAAAGATTGCTGAATCAAACCTACTCGCATAAGGAAACACGAATCGGAAATTAGATGGATCCCAAAACAAATCTAATATGCAAGGAACTCGGATTGGTGGTGGATATATGGTGGTGGTATATGGCAACGGTGGTGGTATATGGCAGCGTGGTGGTATATGGATACGGATTCAAGCGGTGGCGGATAAGCGGTGGTGGTAGATGGCAGGGCGATGATAATGCAAAAGGCGCGGCGTGACAACTTATGACCGTAACTCAAACTCTAAAAGACTAGACTCTAAGACCAGAACTAGACACGACGATGCAACCGCAAATTCAACAACGCAAATACGTAAAAGATTATGCAAAGGCTCGATTGGTTCGGATATGATGACCTAACCCTAATTTTTTTTGGCTTTTTCGTGGACTGTAGGTATGAAGAATGACTCGATCTAAACTACGAAAACTCAGAAAATCTCACCGAGCAACCCGGAAATCTGATACCACTTGATAGAGGCAAAGGTGTCCCGCCTTCGATGAGATGGTGGATTTCGCTTGGTGGAAGTCGACTTTGACGATCCGACCACGAAGGCAGCGAGGACGCCGCGCTTTAGCAATCGCTAAACCAACTCCGAGAGGTTATTGACCACGCCGAGCACGATCAACCCGACCACGAGGGTCTATTTCCGCGAGCAAACGAAGAACAAGCAAGAAACTGAGATTGCAATCTGGATATTGCGAATATAAGATGAAAGCTTTATTGATCAAGGTGGGGTTCTGTGGACGCTTTGTCCGGTCGTTGAACACAAACGGCACGCCGGTTGCAGCTATGGCTAACTTTTGATCTAAACAAAACCCAAAGTCTAAACGGTGCCCTAAGGGCTGTATATATGGAGGAAGAGGGGAGAATTTCGTGGCCCTTGGTGGAGGGGTCCAAACTAACCCTATCTCTTGTTTCCCCACACATACGGACTCTAAAAATAGCCTATACTAATGTATTTCGAAATTACATGGGCCTGGCCCAATAATAAGGTGACGAAGACCTAGAATAGCCTCTGGACGAAATTTATGAAGTGGCATCTTGTATATTTCGTCCAAGGCTTCATGCACTCATTATGGTGGCTTCAAAGTCCTGAAATCATCACTTGTAACTCCATTCTGTCCCCTTATGCATGCCATCATCTCCATGCTTGTTCTTGCTCCAATGTTCATCCTTCTCCAAGCTAGGCCCTTCATTTGTAAGCAAAACAAATGTATCCAATTTAGGCAGCATCATATTCTCATGAACATTAGAATCATTACCAAGAAACGAAAGTACCGTAATTTAGTTGGCGCGCGAGCTCTAGTAATTGCTCTAGTAATTGGTCCAAGATGTATAGCATTTTACGCAGGGTAGTTTCTGGACTTCGGGCTGTAACAATGGTATTGATGTCCTCATCGCTGGCCGCATGTGTCCTTCTTCGTTTGTGTCTGTTCTTCGGGAAATGTCACGCGATGAATACCGAGTCCTCGTTAGCTCGCCAGCCCGGTTCACCGGAGTCCTCGCTAGCCCAGTGCTACAGCCTGATTCACTCGCTGATGACCGACATCGCTCGATGTCGGGTCATGGATGCCTCGTCTCGTAAGTTTGTGCCACTTTGGGTTTACGATTAGCCATGTCATCCCGGCCCTTATCATATGGATGCTAGCGACACTATCATATACGTGTGCCAAAAGGCGCAAACGGTCCCTGGCAAAGGTAAGGCGACACCCGTGGGAATACCGTGCGTGAGGCCGCAAAGTGATATGAGGTGTTACATGCTAGATCGATGTGGCATTGAGTCGGGGTCCTGACAATCCATCTAATTTCCGATTCGTGTTTCCTTGTTTGAGTAGGTTTCGGATTCCAGCAATCTTTTGCCATCCGTAGAAGAGGTTGGTTTCCAAAAAAAAAAAATTCCAAAAACGCACTGGACAAAAAAATTTCTGGCTATCCTATTTTTAGGTGTTTCTAAGCGTATTGAGACAACAAGTTATAGAAAGTTTTTTGACCTGCTTCAGCTTTTGGGTCCGGCAAATAAAAAAAATTTGGTCGAAAAAATTTCTTGCCTATCCTGTTCTCTTGACTTGGGAAGAGTTTTGAGACACTCGCCATTATAGTGATTTTCGCCAAAAAAAAAGAGAAGCGCAAAAAAAAGAGTGCAAAAAAAGAGTGAAAAAATTCAGAGTGTGCTTCTCCCTTGTTTTCGCAGCAGTCGTGATTTTGTTAGTGTTCTAGGCTCGCCTCTAGCACAAGAGAGCCTAGGACCAGCACAAGATCGCTGTGAGCATTTATTCAACTTTGCATCTCTCGAATTGATTATTGTCAATCTTTTTGCTACCATATTATAAGCCTTCCAGCTCCACATACATCTACGCCGCGCTTGACTCTCCCCGTAATCGCCTATCCAAGCTTTGAGAGTTTTGACTACAACGGTTGCCGATCACCGCCGGTGCCGGGTAATAACCGGTAAGAATTTGAGATTTGCTTCACGGGTTTGTGATACACCACCACCACTTCTTAGTAGTCTCAGAGGATCATATTCTTGTGTGTTTCTATTTGCTGCTAACCATGGTAGGATCACAAGTCGATGAGACTGATTGGGAGAACCTGACGAACAAACAGCTACACGATAAATTTCAGCAAATGATGAGTGGACAGTTGCAGGATGTGCTTAACAGATTTAACAAGGCCATGGAGAAGATAGATGGCATTGAGAAGTCATTCGAAACAAAGCTTGATAGCAAGTTTAATGAATTGCTCGCGCGTTTTCCACAACCACCGCCGGTTGCATTTATCGTACTCTCGCAACAACAACAACTACAACAACGCCCCTTCTCAATCAAGATGGACGAGCACAACAGGTTCCTATTGAGCCAGACAAAATTCTGGTGCCATTGCCATCGCTGTTGGTGCTTCAGAGTTCTCCGCCATATCGCAGAGGTGGAGGAATATAATGAGGATGAGGTTGATCAAAATCAAAACTACGTAGCCACCAAAGACCACCACCAAAGAGGTCGACCTCGTATATATTCGCAACGGTAGGCCTACACTACCACCTCAGGTACGAGATAATGACCATATTCTGAAACTGAAATTGAATATTCCACCATTTGAGGGTAGATATGTTCATGATATATATCTTACTTGGGAGTTAGAAACCGAACAACGCTTTACATGTTTACAATATCCCGAGGAGAGACGGGTTGTCGCTGCTGTTTGTGCTTTCACTAGTTTTGCATGTGTATGGTGGTCTCAACATTGTAGATTATATCCAATTCCAACTACTTGGGCTTCTTTGAAAACTGCTATGCATCATGGGTTCCACCATATTATCAACGGAATTGCTTCAAAAATTGCAGCGCTTAAGACAAGGAAAAATTCAGAGAAGAATATTATCGAATTACAAACTAGCATGATTAGATGTGGTATTGTTGAGGAGAATGAAGCTATGCTTGCTCGCTTTATAGGTGGATTATATAGAGACATTCAGACCATTCTAGAGTATAAGGAGTATACTAATATCACTGCTTATTCCATCTTGCTTGTAAAGCTGAATGTGAAGTGCGTGATCGACAAGCATTGGCGCTAACTAACTTTTCTCTGCAGGTCGACTTTCATCATGGACACCGCAAGGCATCCTCTACTTCCACTACACCAGCACTCCATAAGCTGCTACCTCCGCCATGATACAAGAAAGGTGCACAACCTCCACTATCTGCCAAGAGCGCATGATGCGGAGCATCCCACGTTCATCCCCATGTACACTCCGACTACTCTCCAAACCCCAAGTGGACTTATGATGAGACCTCAACTAGAGGCCATTGGACACAAGGTGAACTCGCTCCTTTCCGAACCTTCACTTTCCACATGTGAGACATGGTTACTACCTCAAATATGTGTGCTATGCATGACCAGGAACAAGGAGGAAGACCATGGACGAGCTAGCGAGGACACCAAGTACAAGAACCAAGAAGAAGAGACGCCGAAGAAGTTACAGCCACCGGACGACCGATGGCGACCGGACGTCCGGCACCTGATGACCAGCCTGGCTAGGACCCAGCAGACGCATGCTACAGCGAGCGGACGACCGGTCCAGACCGGACGTCCGGCGACATCCCAGCGAGCGGACGACCGGCCGCACCGGACATCCGGCACCTGTCAAGAGAATGGAAATTAATGGAAGTGTGAAACTTCCGGACGTCCGGCGCCCCTTCACAGAGAGCTTACAGCGGACGTCCGGCGACACCTGACGACCGTTCCCTCATGAGCCACCGGACGAACGGCCCCCAGCAGACGTCCCGCACTGCTCACAAGACAGCTGGCCAAGCCCATGTACCTCCACTTCGCCCTTTGCACTAAGACTATAAATAGGACACCCTCCTCCTAGTTAGGGTTAGCATTGATTAGCTCATATTTGTGTGAGAGCCTTTGCTCATCCACTTGGATACTTCTCCTAGGAGATCACGACTCTTCGGAGAAGATCCCCAAGCGGATTCAAGACCCCTTCTAGGGAAGAACATCAAGGCCTCGCTGAGAAGAACGGTTCCTTTGTATCCTTACCTTTGTTGACTTTGGATCTCGTGGTCTCTTATGTGTGTGGTGATCTAGCACTTGTGTGATTGATTCCTTGTCGGTTGAGTGATTCTCTCTCTCGATTCCCCTGCTTTCCCTTTGTGCTTCCGCTGTTCTTCGTGGATTCCCCGTGAGGATCTACTCCAAACGTGAAAGATCGACGCTATAGGGTTCCGCCTACATCATCTTCGATCATGAGCCACGCTGATCACGCTTTTGGAGCCCCTACCCCTGTTTTCTAGCTTGATTTTGTTGTTTTCGCCCTAAATCCAAAAACCCACCAAAAATAGACCCAATTTTTTTTGTGATTTGTTGGTTTGATGATGTTTTGTTGATTTTGATCCATGGATTTGCTTGGTTTCGAGTGGATCTAGCATTTCCAAGTTTCCCCACTTTCCATCCACAAAATCTCGCCATTTTGACCCCAAATTCCATTTTCCGCCCAAAATCGCTGGCCCCAAAACTCGTGATCTCGCTGACTTTCACCCACCGGATGACCACAATTTACGGACGTCCGAGTCAGAGGAACGATCGACGTCCGACCTTACGGACGACCGAACATCTAACCCGAGCTGAAATTAGCGGATTTCGACCCGACCGATGTCCGCCACCGACATCCGCCCATTTCCGCACGTCCGCTACCAGATATCAACTTCGCTGATTTTTGTTTTGCCCATAACTAATTCATCCGAACTCCGATTTTGACGTTCTTTAGCTCGTTTTGAAGCTCTTGACATCCCCCTTCCCACAAAAATACCACCAACATCATTTGACTCCATCAAATTTTTGGAACTTTGGCATCTTTGCCTAGGGCTTTCACCACATCATCTGCTACACCACCACCGACTTCCACAACCTAACCAATTTTGTTCCTCATAGTTGTTTGAGTTGTGATTCGAGTCTCTTAAGGTGTTTCGGCTACTTAGGGACGGTTGCTTCTTCATCAACCACCACCACCACTTCCGCATAGGCATGCCCACCATACACTTCCGCCACCCCATCTTAACCCAATTGTTGTTAGAGCTTTTTCGAGTTGTGGCTTGAGTCTCCTAAGGTGTTTCGGCTACTTAGGGACCGTGTGCTTCCAACTCTTACACCGTGTATAGCCCATCATCCCACTTCCGCATTGCCAAGTGCAAACCACCACCGCCTTCCGCTACCACCATTTGTCATTTGTCATTTGAGATTTTGAGTTCATGGTTTTTTTCCGCTTCCTAAGGTGTTTCGCTACTTAGGGACGATTATCCATCATCTTGGTATCTACACAAAGAACACCGCCACTCATCATCGCAAAGGACGGTAACCTCGACGACACCTCTATGTATTCCCCTTGCCATTGCATTGTTAACCCCTAGCCCATTTTGTGTTACTTATGACGAGACTAGCCATTTGAGTATTGCTGGCAACGTTACTTGTGCACATTAGTGATCATACTTCCCATTGCATACCATACCATATCATCTTGGTATCATATCATCCATTGTGTCTCAAGTTTGTTCCCGCATATACACAATTACTATCTTGGTTTGTGCATTGTGCAAAAGTGGCCATACAAAAAAAAGAAATAAAGCTTTTAAGCAAAAAAGAAAGAGCCAAGAAGCTTGTAAGCAAGTGCCATAGCATCATACCACATTGCACATAAGATTGTCATATCCGATCATCTTGAATCATCTTGAGAGAAACACCGGGAACCATACATACATATAGCATACTTGGGATAGAAAGTTTATCCATTTTGCATCTTATAGGTTGTGCACAAGTGTCGATCCGCCTATTGAGCAATCGTATAGCTGCCTCTTGAGTTGTGCAACACGAAGCGCTTTCCGCATTCCACATTTTGTGCTCATCCCTTGGTTGCACGAATTCCCATTTATCTATCCGTGTGTGTTTCCGCAGCCATTCTTTGCTATTGGTCCATTTGTTTCGCTTATGAATTTGTGAATCTCTTTCAACATTATTGACTCTTGCTAACATTTTGCATTAAATTTTGTGCCACTATCCTCACCTAGCTCCACTATAAGCTTTACTTGTGTAGGTGTGAGAACCGACAAGGATTGGTACCAATAGTGCTATTTCATTGTCCGATTTGAGTGAACTTGATTCATTATCAACATCGGTCAAGGTACATTGGTATAACTTCTTCTCTTTCTCCCACTCATATTTGCTCGAGTCTTGTGATGGATAGGCAAGGTGATGCGGAGCATCCTTCCATCATCCCCATGGACTCTACATCAACACATCCAACCCCACAAGGGCCTATGACTCTAGCACGTGCAAGAGCTCTTGAAACCGAGGTAACATCACCTCTCTCACAACTCCCTTCGATTCACACGAGACATGGTTACTACCTCAAACGGAAATGCTATGCATACTCAAAGCCAAGGAGTCGACCATGAAGAGGCTAGGAAGCAAGGAGAACCGAAGCGAAGACATGCGAGAAGACGGAGAGGAAAAGCACTAAGGACCAGGTGGTTTGACGATCCGGACGGCGGTCGGACGATCCGGACAGAGCCCGGACGATCCGACTCCGGTCCGGACGATCCGCTAATTCGACCAAGGCAACAGAAGCCCTCGCCTCGAAGCCGGATCATCCGGACCGCCCCGGATCATCCGGACACGCCTGCACATCCGACCTCCACCGACATCCGCCCGTCGCCGCCACCAGCCGGTATCCAGCTCATCCGAAGCTTCCACCCGGATCATCCGGACCAGCCCGGATCATCCGGACCTCGTCCGGATCATCCGGTCACGCCACAAGCTGTTGGGCTGAGCCCATGTACCGCTTCGCCCTCAACTCTATATATAGGACCCCATCTCCTCACTTTGAGACTTATCGCTGATTTAGCTCGCTTTTGAGATAGAGCTCGCCATCTATCGAATCGCCTCGTGAGAGACCGCGCCTCTTCGGAGAAGATCCTCTAGGATTCAAGACCCTTTACATGAAGATCCCTCGTGATTCAAGACTCCTCTCGGAGAAGAACGGTTACCTTTGTATCTTTCCTTTGTTGATTTTGGACCATGTGTTACTCGTGCTTCGATGATCTAGACCTTGTGTGATTGATCTCTTGTCGGTTGAGTGTCTCTCTCGCTCTTCCCCGTGATTTCCTCGTTCTTCCGCTGCTCTTCGTGTTCCTCCGTAGGATCCCTCCAAACGTGAAAGATCGACGAATTAGGGTTCCACCCTACATCACAAGGCATTTCCTCTCCGGTCTACGACAACAACGACGGCATGAACAACTACATCTCCAAAGCGTCTATCTTCGATCTACAACAACAAATGAAAGGCGCACAATCAAGATTGCAAGAGCGCATCGAGAACATCTCCATCGACATTTTCCACTCTGAAGCACGGAAAAGGGACTACATCGACAAGAAGCTTTCCGCACATAAAGAGGAGCAAGATGCAAGGATGGAGGAGATTAGAGCCTTGATCAAGTCTTCTTCCCCTTCGTCATCTTCAAGGCGGCGACATTCAAGACACAAGTCTTCGGAGCGCGAAAGCGATGCAAGTGCAAATCGTCCTCGTCCACATCTACATGGCGACCATCATCACGTTCGTGATCAATATCGTCATGAAGGGCAAGTCACCTCCAAGCATCATGTGAACGACATCTTCTACGAGCTCAAGCACGACAACGACATCATCATGAAGATAGTCCACAAGCGCAAATGCACAAGTCCCAACAAGCCATATTGCACGCCAAGTCCAAGCTTCAAGAGCACAAAAGAAGACCGCGAGACGACGACCACCAAGACGGCGCTATGACTACATCAACCACTTCGGCATATTCACCAAGTGTTCTCAAGGCATCTTCGCCTTTGGACATACGGAATCATCGCCTACTTCCCACGTGTACGCCTACATCGACTTCATCAAGTCCAAGGCGAATACCTACAAGCGAGGGCGACACTTCCATCTTCGGAAGCCCCTCAAGGAAGATGGCCGAGCATGGGAAACTCCCTTCGGTCATGGAGACGAGCTATGAGGTGCCACATCATATGGGCCTCCAACACCAAGACGGTGACAAGACGGTCGAGCAAGGGCCATCCCCTTCGACAACAGCAACGAGTGCGAACCTCTTCAACAACATGAAGACGCGGCCCACATTGGACTCATACTCCGAGTCAAGCTACGCGACCGCGCATGGAGACATTTGCACCTACATCTCTCCGACACCTGCATATGTTGAGATGCCCCATTTTTCATGTGAGGAGAGCCACCACCCCATGAGTGACAAGAGTGACTCCACCATACGTGACATTGAGAGCATTTCCTATGAGAGGATGAGTGTGACCACCACTAGCCCCATCATGAGAGCATGCCACACATACTATGTGAGGTTGAGCACCATTTGAGTGACTCCACCAACCATATGAGTGAGAGCATCCTGGAGGGAGTGAGTGAGCCACAACATGTAGTGAGCGAGGTAGTTGAGACGGCATGTGAGGCCACTATGATTTCTAATGACTTAAACTCTACTCCTAGTGTGTTTTCTTCTTTGGTGCTAGGTCTCCTACATGACGACATGCCTATCCTCGATGAGTCCATACATCCAATGGGAAAACCGATGGCCATGGTGGACGATGATGCACCCCCCACATGGTTCCATCAAGATGAAGATGACAACGAGACGATCTTCAACACCTCACCTACAACACATGAGCGATGATCCAACGGTAACATAGGTGATTGTGCTTCTCTTGTCCCACTAGTGGACTATCTTGACATTGATTGCTCCCATGATGTTGACCCACCTATTACCATGCTTCATGCTAGTGAGACTTCTTCATGCCTTGACTTACCTATTGATGATGAATATGATGATGAGCATGTTGAGTTGCCTAGTTGTGATGCTATTCTTCATAGGATATCATGTGAAAATTCTATTGGTCACTTCATGTTTGACAATCCATTGAACTTCTCATATGCTATGAGTGAGATCTCCCATATTGCATCCCTACAATCTCAACATAGTAAATATGCATGCCCCATTAAAATCAATCCCATTTGCACTTATGGCATAGATGACGAGATGATGGTCATTGGCTTTTGTTTTTCATGTGATGATATTGCCATGCTTCCTTTACATGATTTGTGCAATTCATCTACTATGACATGCCATGATCACATTGTTTCGAATATGCATTGTTTTGGATGTTGTCAATATTCTCCATGTGATGTTGCTACTCATGCTCATGAGGAGACCCCATAGTTTCTCATACATATTAGGAGATCTTGATGCATTTCATACTTTGCATGATTCCCATGATAGTGTACACCATATGCATTCCATGAATAACAATGCTCTAGAAATACCTCATGATGCATTACATCCTTTGAGTCTCCATTATGCTATACATAATAACAAACCTCTCATGATGGATGACATGTTTCTATATCACGATCTCATTTATTTGAGCGTTGATATTTTGTGCTAACAAACACACGACAAAGCAAGATCATGATGGATGATGTGTACATCTACCACGCACACACAATTTTCCCTTTGTCTTTGTTTTGTGTAGGTACTCACGTATACTCGTCAACCTCTCAATCCCAAGAGTTGACGAAACGAGCTCTTGAGAGCAACGATGACTTGGGATCCCGTGGACTATCCTTACAACCATTCTCTTCGCGCAAGAACTACGCGCATCTCTTTTACTTATCTCTTACACGGCTATGGGCCATTTACCACTTGTCACCTTATGCTCATTTTACCGTGTTCACTTTGCATGATATGCTTTCTTCTATGCCTTTGCCATGCAATTGTGACCCTTGCTTGCATCTACCCATGTTTCATCATTATGCTACTTCTATGTGTATTTGCATGCTTGGTAGAGATCCTTATTGCTTTTGCCATGTTTATCATGTGCCTCATGCTATTGTTGATTCTTGTGTTGGGAGAGTCATGATGTTACATTGCTACTTCCATAGGACTTCTTGCCAACACCATGAACCTACTTTCCTCATATATTGCTTTCATGCCTATGCTATGACATGTGAATTATTCATGCCCACTATTTGCACACATGACATGCTTGCCATGATTCCTCCTAGTATGTTGCATCTTCGCACTACTAGCTTGCTTGACTTGATCACTAGGATTGCTTGCTATGTTGCATCACCCATGTTCTACTATTACTCGCTTTCTTGGGTTGATGACATATATGTTCATGCCTCTCACATGATATATCTTGATCATTGTCTCTTGTGTCCATTAGTTGCCTCTTTCATATCCACTTGTATGAGTGCAACCATACTATGCTTATTGATCTTGGAGACTTTGACACTTTACTTGTGATGCACGCTTGTTTGATTGAGCCTATTGCATTTGGTTGTTCTCGCATCATATGCCTCCATACTATGCAATACTCCCTTGTCATTTCTTATGATGAGCATGACACATACACTTGTTGGGTATCTTACCACACGAATGATTGGTTTTGCCATTTCGCTAACCTCATTTGTTTTTCCAAGTGTTTGTCATGTTCTTTCATTTTCAAGGATTTACAAGGCGGTACCACCACGAGACATATTGGTTATGTGAAGACATACAAGATGTGCGAGTCCATCATCCTTGAGAAACTCCTAAAGGTGACCTCCTTCTCTTTGAGCCATCATCAACACGATATTGATGGGTCACTCTTTCATTGTTGTTTCCTTCTTGTCTACATGATACATCTCATGAACGGAGGAGCAACATTGGAGATTGGCTCTATGGACCTTCACATTGTGGAGCGCTCGCACTTATTGGATGCACCTTCGAAACTCCACTTATGCCTCGACATCGAGCTTTGGTACACCAACACCTCCATATTTGTTGATTGTGCTCATACATGTCATGCTCGATGGACTTATCATACTCACCACAAGTTTGCACCCTATGCATGGATTGACTCACATTATGATTGCCTTGTTGCATCTATTTCCATGTCATCCATGATATATGAGCTTGTGCATTTTCTTAGCAAATTTGTTGTGATCTTCCTTGATGGCATATTCATACATCATGATCATATTGTCCACCATCAATTGCATGATAACATACACATGTTGAGCATCCATTGCCATATTCACGCTATTGATAAACTGTCTCACTATGACATCATTTTGCACCGTGGTTGCATTGATCATATTTACAACACATTTGTGTGCACAATGATTGCAATTCCTCCCATGAATGCTTTGCATCTCATTCTAGATGATCTTGATAAGCTTCATGCGTTTTGTCACGACCAATCTTGCCGCACGGACTCATTCTTACATGATGGACACTTTGTGTGCGCTATCCATTGTATTTCCGAGTGTTGCTTGTGTTTGCTCTTTTTGCATGACTATCACTCCGGCGACACCTTGGAATACTTGGATTGCACCATGTCTTCAACTTCGTCCAACTACAAGTCCGTCTACGACAACCGTTTCCATGGTGATGAGGATCACGATCCGAGGTCGGATCTTTCCCAAGGGGGGGGGGAGATGATGCGGAGCATCCCACGTTCATCCCCATGTACACTTCGACTACTCTCCAAACCCCAAGAGGACTTATGACGAGACCTCAACTAGACGCCATTGGACACAAGGTGAACTCGCTCCTTTCCGAACCTTCACTTTCCACATGTGAGACATGGTTACTACCTCAAATATGGGTGCTATGCATGACCAGGAACAAGGAGGAAGACCATGGAAGAGCTAGCGAGGACACCAAGTACATGAACCAAGAAGAAGAGACGCCGAAGAAGTTACAGCCACCGGACGACCGCTGGCGACCGGACGTCCGGCACCTGATGACCAGCCTGGCCAGACTCAGCAGACGATGTTAAACGAAAGCAGACGATCGTCCAGATCGGACGTCCGCGACATCCCAGCCGAAAGATACGATCGCCGCACCGACATCCGCACCACAACAGATGGAAATTAACGGAAGTGAAACTTCCGGACGTCCGCGCCTTCATAGAGAGCTTCCAGCGGACGTCCGGCGCACTGCACGACCGTCCTCATGAGCCACCGGACGACCGCCCCCAGCAGACGTCCGCACTGCTCACAAGACAGCTGGGCCAAGCCCATGTACCTCCACTTCGCCCCTTTGCACTAAGACTATAAATAGGACACCCTCCTCCTAGTTAGGGTTAGCATTGATTAGCTCATATTTGTGTGAGAGCCTTTGCTCATCCACTTGGATACTTCTCCTAGGAGATCACGACCGCCGGTGAGCTAAGGTAGGGGTACCTCAAGACTCCAACTTGTGCATCGGGCGGTTGCAGCCCTCCCTGCAGGGTTTACCACGTGCTTGCCGGAGACCTTCCTGCCCATATCAAGCCATTCAAAGGCAAAATATACAAGACAGAAGATCGAGACCCCGCAAGCGGAGCTTGCTGGAAGGCCATTTCAGTGCTCAAGATTACATCACTCACGCTTAGGCCCCATGAGAGGAGCCTGCCGGGAAGACTAGAAGATTACATCATAGAAGACACGCTGGCGCTACATGCGTCCCGCGAGGGCCCGGAAGCTTATTAGTTACAGAGCCCGCAAGCCCCGGCCCGGCAGTCAAGACCCCGCAAGGTGCTTGCCGGAAGAGAAGGCCAGGTGCCGCTGCCCAGCCATCAGCCCACGCTGCGCCTGGGCCTTTCCAGAACGCTGCTGGCGGATGGTCAGCAGCCTGGGGACACGGTGGCACTTCACGGTGGTGGATCCATCGCTGCAAGCACGGAGACGCAAGGGCGGAGCTTTGGGGTCGACGGCGACGGCATTAAATGCCCTTGTCCCTCTCACAAAAGTAGGTAGAAACCACTGCTCACGACCGTAGCTTCACTGCTCCCAGACTGCTCCAACTACCACCTCTTTTACTTTTTTACCCTCCTCCCACGCTGACACCTGCGGTGACCCTTGCACTATAAAAGGAGGCCCATGCACAACGAGAGGGGTTCGGCTGGTTCTGCCTCATTCGACACTACAACTCGCCCATACGCCAAGGCCTCGAGCAAGATCAAATACAAACACAAAGCAGTAGTAGGAGTTTTATCTCCGAGAGCTCCGGTTGGGTAAAATCCGCCTGCTCGCCTCGATCCGCCTTCTCAGGCCTCCTCCGCCTCGCATCAAGACAGACAAGGGCCCCCGCCCCATAGGTGTCCGCGGCGGCAGATTCCCCGCAACGACTTCTTCGGAGAAGATCCCAAGCGGATTCAAGACCCTTCTAGGAAGAACATCAAGGCCTCCTCATGAGAAGAACGGTTCCTTTGTATCCTTACCTTTGTTGACTTTGGATCTCGTGTGTCTCTTATGTGTGTGGTGATCTAGCACTTGTGTGATTGATTCCTTGTCGGTTCAGTGATTCTCTCCCTCGTTTTCCCCGTGCTTTCCCTTTGTGCTTCCACGTGTTATTCGTGATTCCCCATAGGATCTACTCCAAACGTGAAATATCGACGCTATAGGGTTCCGCCCTACATCAGCGCACCTGCCAGGCCTACACAGAGCTCTTCTTCTTCCATGGCATCAACTGGGCACACAAGTGATATTATTTGTCATCGTTGTAAGGGAAGAGGTCATTATGTGAGAGAATGCAAATCTCAGCATGTGATGATTGCTACTGAGGATGGTGGGTATGAGTCCGCTAGTGACTATGATGAGGAGATGTTGGCTCTTATTACACGTGAAGAACACGGTGGAGATGATTCTGATCGTGAGACGCAATACATGGCTCTTGAAGATGCTGACAGGTATGAATGTTTAGTCGCTCAACGTGTTTTGAGTGTGCAGGTCACACAATCTGAGCAAAATCAGAGGCACAATTTGTTCCATACCAAGGAGTTGTGAAGGAACGCTCGCATGCGCTGCCATCATAGACGGAGGGAGCTGCAACAACTTGGCTAGCATGGAGATGGTGGAGAAGCTTTCTCACCACAAGACCACATCCACATCCTTACTACATCCAATGGTTCAACAATAGCGCAAGGTTAAGGTAACACGCATCGCTCGTGTGCATTTTTGTATCTCTACATATGCTGATTATGTTGATTGTGATGTGGTACCTATGCAAGCATGTTCCTTATTACTTGGTAGACCATGGCAATTTGATAAAATTTCAGACACCATGGTAGAAACAATCAAGATACTCTTGTTCATAAGAATAAAAATATTACTTTGCTTCCTATGACTCCTGATTCTATTTTGAAAGATGATATTAGTATAGCTAATAAAGCAAAACAGGAGAAGAATAAGAGCGAAAATCAAATTGTGGCAAAAGAATTTGAGCAACAAATGAAGCCTAATAATAAACCATCTAGTGTTTCTTCTGAAATAAAATTGAAAAGTGCATGTTTATTTGCCACCAAATATGATATTGATGAGCTAGATTCCAGCAAATCTGTGTGTAATTCTTTTGTGTGCAAAGAGGCATTATTTTCATTCGAGGACGTGCCTTCCTCATTGCCTCCTCGCTGTCACTAACATTTTGCAGAGTTCACGACGCTCTTCCACAAGACGTGCACCGGATTAGCGCCTATTCAAGGGATTGAGCATCGATTGACTTAATTCCCGGTGCTTCACCGCCAAACCGCGCCATACCGCACTAAATCCAGAGGAGACGAAGGAGATTATGCGTCAAGTACAAGAGCTGCTCGACAAAGGTTATATACGCGAATCCCTTAGTCCTTGTGCTGTTCCTATTATTCTAGTGCCAAAAGGATGGTACATCACGATGTGTGTTGATTGTAGAGGCATTAATAATATTACTATTCGTTATCGCCATCCTATTCCTAGGCCGATGATATGCTTGATGAATTGAGTGGCTCTACAATATTCTCCAAAGTTGATTTATGAGTGGATACCATCAAATTCAGATCACCTAGTACTTTCATGAGATTATTGAACGAAGTTTTACGTGATTTCATTGGACGACTTGTGGTAGTTTACTTTAATGACATATTGATTTATAGCAGATCTTTGGAAGAACATTTGGAACATTTACGTGTTGTTTTTATTGCTCTATGTGATGCAGGTTTGTTTGGTAACCTTGGGAAGTGCACCTTTTGCAATCGAATTTAGTGTCTTTTCTTGGTTATGTTGTTACTCCACAGGAATTGAAGTTGATAAAGCCAAGATTGAAGCTATTGAGAGTTGGCCGCAGCCCAAAACGATCACACAAGTGAGGAGTTTTCTTGGCCTCGCTGGATTCTACAGGCGCTTTTGTGAGAGATTTCAGCACCATTGTCGCACCTCTCAATGAGCTTACAAAGAAGGATGTGCCTTTTGTGGGGTACCGCACAGAAGAAGCCTTCACGGTATTGAAAGATAAGTTGACACATGCTCATTTACTCCAACTTCCCGATTTTAATAAGACTTTTGAGCTTGAATGTGATGCTAGTGGAATTGGATTAGAGGTGTGTTATTACAAGATGGCAAACCTGTTGCATACTTTTCCTCGACAAATTGAGTGGGCCTAGTCTGAATTATTCTACTTATGATAAAGAATTATATGCTCTTGTTCGGACTTTAGAAACATGGCAACATTATTTATGGCCCAAAGAATTTGTTATACATTCTGATCATGAACCTTTGAAACATATTAAAAGTCGAGCTAAATTGAATCGTAGACATGCTAAATGGGTTGAATTCATTGAGACTTTCCCATATGTCATTAAACACAAGAAGGGTAAAGAAAATGTTATTGCTGATGCATTGTCTCGTCGCTATACTATGCTTTCACAACTTGACTTCAAAATATTTGGTTTGGAGACCATCAAAGATCAATATGTGCATGACGCTGATTTTAAAGCTCTATTGCAGAATTGCAAAGAAGGAAGAACATGGAACAAGTTCGTCGTTAATGATGGATTTGTGTTCCGTACAACAAGCTATGCATTCTAGCTAGCTCGTTCGCCTTTTTGTTGTTGCAGAGGCGATGGAGGAGGACTAATGGGACACTTTGGCGTGAAGAAGACGGAGGACGACTTGCTACACATTTCTTTTGGCCAAAATCGAGACGGATGTTGAGCGCTTTTATTGCTCGCTGCACTACATGTCAAAAAGCTAAGTCACGACTCAATCCTCATGGCTTATATATGCCTTTGCTCGTACTCTAGTGTTCCTTGGGAGGATATATCTATGGACTTTGTTTTAGGTTTACCTAGAACAAAGAAGGAGGGATAGCATATTTGTTGTCGTGATAGATTCTCTAGAATGGCACACTTTATACCATGTCATAAAAGCGATGATGTCGTTAATGTTGTTGATTTGTTCTTTCGTGAAATTATTCGCTTGCATGGTGTGCCAAATACTATTGTTTCAGATCGTGATACTAAATTTCTTAGCCACTTTTGGAGATGTTTATGGGCCAAGTTGGGGACTAAACTGCTTTTATTACTACTTGTCACCCCTGCATCGATGGATAAACTAAAGTAGTCAATAGAACATTGTCTACTATGCTTAGGGCTGTTTTGAAGAATAATAAGAAAATGTGGAGGAATGCTTGCCTCATATTGAATTTGCTTATAATCGCTCATTGCATTCTACTACTAAGATGTGCCCTTTGAAGTTGTGTATGGTTTCCACCTCGCACCTATTGATTTGTTACCTCTTCCATCTTCGGAGAAGGTTAATTTTGATGCTAAAGAACGTGCTGAATTCATTTTTAAAATGAGCGTATTAATGCTAAATATAAACTTGCTGGAGATAAGGGTAGAAAACATGTTGTGTTTGCACCGAGATCTTGTTTGGTTACATTTATGTAAGGATAGATTTCGATTTGCACAAATCAAAGCTAATGCCACGGTCGACGGACCTTTTAAGGTGTTAGAGAAAATAAATGATAATGCATATAAACTTGAGCTGCCTCGCAGATTTTGGGGTTAGTCCCACTTTTAACATTGCATATTTGAAGCCTTATTTGGGTGAGGAGTATGAGCTCCGTCGAGGACTCACTTCATTTCAAGAAGGAGGATGATGAGGACATCAATACCATTGTTACACCCACAGCCCCTATCGCTACATATATCGGACCAATAACTAGAGCACGCTACCGCCAATTAAATTATCGTGTACTTTCGCTTGGTAATGATTCTAATGTTCATGAGAATATGATGTCGCTTAAATTGGATACATTTGTTTTCCTTACAAATGAAGGGCCTAGCTTGGAGAAGGATGGACATTGGAGCACCTAACAAGCATGGAGATGATGGCATGCTAAGGGGAACAAGAACGGAGTTACAAGTGATGATTTCAGACTTTGAAGCCACCATAATGGGTGCATGAAGCCTTGGACTAAATATACAAGATGCGGTGAGGAGTATGAGCTCCGTCGAGGACGACTTCATTTCAAGAAGGGAGGATGATGAGGACATCAATACCATTGTTACACCCACAACCCCTATCGCTACATATATCGGACCAATTACTAGAGCACACGCCCACCAATTAAATTATCGTACTTTCGCTTTTTGGTAATGATTCTAATGTTCATGAGAATATGATGCTACCTAAATTGGATACATTTGTTTTGCTTACAAATGAAGGGCCTAGCTTGGAGAAGGATGGACATTGAGCACCTAACAAGCATGGAGATGATGGCATGCGAAGGGGAACAAGAACGGAGTTACAAGTGCTGATTTCAGACTTTGAAGCCACCATAATGGTGCATGAAGCCTTGGACGAAATATACAAGATGCCACTTCATAAATTTCGTCCCGAGGCTATTCTAGGTGCTGGTCACCTTATTATTGGGCCAGGCCCATGTAATTTCGAAATACATAAGTATTGGCTATTTTAGAGTCCGCTTGTGTGGGAACAAGAGATAGGGTTGATTTGGGACCCTCCACCAAGGGCCACGAAATCCCCCTCTTCCTCCATATATACAGCCCTTAGGGCACCGCTTAGACTTTGGGTTTTGTTTAGATTAAAGTTTGCCATAGCTGCAACTTCACAGCATTTCATTTGTGTTCAACGACTGCATAAAGGCGCCACAGTAACCCCACCTTGATCAATAAAGCTTTCATCTTATATTCAGAATATCCAGATTGCAACCTCAGCTTGCTTGTTCTTCGCTTGCTCGCAAGAAATGCACCATCATGGTCAGTTGATCGTGTTCGCCAAGTGGTCACTAACCTCTCTGAGTTGGTTTAGCGATTGCTAAGGCGCGACGTCCTCACATGTTCGTAGTCGGATCGTCAAAGTCGACTTCCACCAAAGCGATATCCATCATCTCATCGAAAGACGGGACACCTTTGCCTCTATTAGGTATTCCTGACATCAGTCAATATATATGTGGAAACGATATCTCCTGTATAGAGGACAAGAAATTTTGGGGCAATCAGGCAAAAAGTGCATGAGAAAATGAAGTACTTTCAAGGACTGCCATAGAAAGAACAGATGTTCACTAAAACGGTCATAATTTTGTCATTCGGAGTCCGTGTGATGCGGAGCATCCTTCCATCATTCCCATGGACTCTACATCAACACCTCCAACACCACAAGGACCTATGACTCGAGCACGTGCAAGAGCTCTTGAAACCGAGGTGACATCACTCCTCTCACAATTCCCTTTCGATTCACATGAGACATGGTTACTACCTCAAACGGAAACATTATGCATACTCAGGTACCAAGGAGTCAACCATGAAGAAGCTGGGAGGCAAGGAGAACCGGAAGCGGAAGACATGCATGAAGACGGAGAGGAAAAATCACCAAGGATCAGATGGCCGGACGATCCGGACGGCGTCTGGACGATCCGGATAGAGCCAGACGATCCGGACTCGCCCGGATGATCCGACTAAATCAACCGAGGACTCCTCAAGCTCCAACCTGAAGCCGATCATCCGGACCCATGCCCCGGATCATCCGGACACCGCCTGACATCCGGACCTCCACCGACATCCGCCCTCGCGACCACTCACCCGACCTCCGCTCATCCGGCCTCCACCCGGATCATCCGACCAGCCCAGATCATTCGACCTCCACCGATCATCCGCCAGAGCTTGTGTCCGCGGTTGGGCTGAGCCCATGTACCCTTCGCCCCCAAGTCTATAAATAGGACCCCATCTCCTCACTTTGAGACTTAGCATTGATTAGCTCATATTTGTGTGAGAGTTTTGCTCATCCACTCGGTTACTTCTCCTCGAGATCAGACCTCTTCTGAGAAGATCCCCAAATGATTCAAGACCCCTATCTAGGGAAGAACATCAAGGCCTCCTCTTGGAGATGAACGGTTCCTTTGTATCTTTACCTTAGTTGACTTTGTATCTTGTGGATCTCTTATGTGTGGTTGATCTAGCACTTGTGTGATCGATTCCTTGTTTGGTTGAGTGATTCTCTCGCTTTCCCCATGTTTCCCTTGTGCTTCCGCTGTTCTTCGTGATTCCCGTGAGGATCCACTCCAAACGTGAAAGATCGACGCTATAGGGTTCCACCCTACATCATATGGTATCATGAGCCACGCTGATCACGCTTTTGGAGCCCCTACCCCTGTTTTCTAGCTTGATTTTGTTGTTTTCGCCCTAAAATCCGAAAATCCCCACAAAAATACCCCCCAATTTTTTTTGTGATTTGTTGGTTTTGATGATGTTTTGTTGATTTTGATCCGTGGATTCGGTGTGTAACTCGTGGATCTTGCTTTTCCCCACCTTCTCCCCCTCGAAATCCATCCAAAATCCCCGAAATCGTCAAATTTCTCCCCGTTTTCATGTTCTTCCCGAGCAGTTCCCGTGCGAGGTTGACCTGCCCGGATCATCCGGACTCCGACCCGGATGATCCGGATGTGCCCGGATCATCCGGCTCCTGGCCCGGATCATCCGACTTCCTCGACGAACTGCACTTGTGCAATACCCTCCACCACCACCACCACCTACACCTACATACCACCTCCCCACTACAACCACCACCACTTCCACTTGCCAAAACCGCACGACACAACCTCCGTACTACCATTCGAATTTGGGTTCGAGAATTTGAATGAGATTTCCGTGTCCTACTGTGTTTCGGCTATTTAGGTGCGGTGAGACATCAACAACAAACGCTCATTTTCGTCGACTACTCATCTTCGCTACGGACGGTAACCTCGACGAAATCTTTGTCATACCTTGCCATTGCATTGATAACCATCATAGACCATCTTTTGCGTTGCTTACCCATTGAGACTAGCCATTGAGTATTGCCGGCAACGTGACTTGTGCACATTAGTTGCATACACCATATCATACATACCATCATGGTGCATATCTCGGAATCAACTTGTGTGTCACAAAGTTGTCATCGCATACACAATTGCTATCTTGGTCCGTGAAGTTTCCATAAGAAAAGAGCTCAAAAGAGAAAGAGCCACTCAAGCTTTTAAGCAAAGAGGAAAGATAAGCAAAGAGCTTATAAGCAACAAGCATAGCATCATACAACATTAAGATTGTCATATAAGATCATCTTAGATCATTGCACCGATACACCATACATATAGCATACTTGGGATAGAGATCGTTGCATTTTTGCCTAGTAGGTTGTGCACAAGCTCAGATCCGCCTTATTGTGCAATCGTATAGTTTTCTTCTCTAGTATTGTGCAACAAGAGCATTTTCGTGATTCCACATTTTGGCTCACTTTTGGTTTGCACAATCCCATTTATCTATTTATGCGTGTGTTTCCGTACCACTACTTGCTTGGTCTACTTGTTGCATATGCGAATTTGCTAATCTTCTTCAACATTTTTGAGTCAAGCTAACGATTGCAATCAATTTTGTGCCACCATCCTAACCAAGCTCCACCAAAAGCTTTTACTTGTGTAGGTGTGAGAATCGCAAGGATCGGTACCAATAGTGCTATTTCATTGTCCACATTTGAGTGAACTTGATTCATCTTCAACTTTGGTCAAAGGTACATTGGTATTAGTTCTTCTCCTTCTACCACTCACAATTTGCTTGAAATAATGGATAGGCCAAGTTCTTCTACAAATCCATTCTTCATCGAAAGCAAGACGACGACATGTCATCATACGCCACCAAGAGCCACCTCTTTACGCACAACGAGCTCTCCATCAAGAGCAACAAGCAATGAGCGAACGTGATCGACAACCTTGCCACCGATTTGCTCGAGCAACGCATAAGAGAGTACTCGCTCGACGCAAGACAAGAAAGAGAACGATGCAAGAATGGACGAGATCCGAGCCTTGTTGGTTAACCGCATCCTTCTACATCCTCACACTCAAGACGGAGCCACTCAAGTCGCCATCCGACGACTTTTCTCCGACACAAGTACACCGCATAGAACACTCTTCGACGAGCCGCCAGGCAAGACCGCTATGCATCTCGCAACCCGCTACATGACAAGCATTCCTAAGAGCAAGTTGATGAACAAGTTCTCGCCTCAATCGAACCAAGTGGCGTTTGCTCAATCTCAAGAACGACAACGTCTTCGTCGCAAACAAGAACAAGAACGAGCGCGCCTACATCAAGAGCAACAAGACGCCGAGGCTCAACGTCTTCAACAACAACAACGAGAAGCACAACTCTTGAGGCGGAACGTGCCCTTGAAGCATCAAGTCGAGCTATCGCCAACCGCAATCGCGAAAGGCGCAATCAAGAGGAAGCCCTTCGAGAAGAAATCCAAGAGAGGAATTACCATCCGCGTGCGCAACGTCAAGTACCACAAGCTCCTTCACAAGTTCCTCAAGCTCAAACCCAACCTAAAGGTCAACAAGAGCAAGTTGATCATGGACTTCCTCCTCGCCAAGAGCAACATGAGGATGATTACCCTCCATGTCAAGGGCATCATCATCACCATCGACCACAACACAATGAAGAGCAACGCTATGGCAAGCTAAAGTTCACAATGCCCAAGTTCAATGGAAGCAATGATCCCAAGAGTACCTCTCATGGGCATTGAAGGTCGACAAAATCTTTCGTTTGCACAACTATGAGGAAGAGAAGAAGATCGCTATGGCATCACTTGAGTTCCAAGACTATGTGCTCATATGGTGGGAACAAGTACTTGAGCGCCGACAAGCAAGAGGTGAACCCCCAATCACCACTTGGGCTCAAATGAAGAATGTCATGCGAGCACGCTTTGTGCCAACCTACTACAACCATGATCTCTTCAAGAAGCTACAACTCCTCAAGCAAGGAACAAAGAGTGTTGAAGAATACTACAAGGAAATGGAGATTGCCATGATTCGAACCAATGTCACGGAGGATGATGAGCAAACAATGGCACGATTCTTGAATGGCCTCAATCATCCCATCAAGAAGATCGCCGACTTCCAACCCTACTCCAACCTCATTGAGCTCGTGCATCAAGCTACAAAGGCGGAACGTCAAGTGCAAGATGACTTCAAGTACGCCAAGTACTCATCCAAGACATACGGCTTCTCCAACAACCAAGCTTCAACAACTACTCCAACTTCTTCATCAACTAAGCCTTCTCCAAGTAACGATGACAAGTCAAGTTACAAGAAAACTTCCTCAAGTTCAAGTCGTCTTCCTCCTACTACAAGCAACCTCAAGCCGCGTGCTTCATCATCTACTCCAACCGATGAGACCGTCAAGACAAGCTCCTTCAAGTGTTTCACTTATGCGCGCCGAGGCCACAAGTCATATGAATGCACCAACAAGCGCACCATGATACTCAACGACGATGGCACCTACGACTCAATGAGTGAAGATGAAATGGAAGCTATTGAGCAAGTGGCCATGCACCGCAAGATCAACGAGGATGAAGATGATCAAGTCTTTGTGATGAAGATACAAGCCCCGCCTTGTTGTCTCCAAGGTCTTGACACTTCAACATCAACAAGAAGAAGATCAAAGATGCCACATCTTCCACACAAAGGCCGCATCAATGGACGATCCGTCAAGGTCATCATCGATGGAGGTAGTTGCCACAACTTGGCAAGCGAAGAACTATGCTCCAAGCTCCAATTGGTCAAGAAGAAGCACCCGCACCCCTACAAGGTTCAATGGCTAAGGACTCCAAGACTATACGAAGTTGAGCATACGGTCCAAGTATCCTTCAAAATCGGTGCATATGAGGACACTTTGGAGTGTGATGTGGTCCCAATGACCGCTTGCCACCTCCTCCTTGGTCGGCCATGGCAATTGACCGTGGTGTCTTCCACAATGGGCGACAAACCACTATAGCTTCAAGATGAAAGGAAAAGAATATGTCCTACGACCCATGTCTCCTAGTCAAGGATAGCCGACAAACAAGCCACCAACCAAAGAGAGAAGAGGAGAAAGTGAGCCACCAAAAGTGAGTGAGAGCCACAAGCCAAATTTGAGCGCCTCTTCGCCTAGAGAGAAAAACCTCATACTATTTGCCCCCAAAAGTGAGATGAGAGAAGTATGTGAGAACCCATCGAGTGTGATGCACTTTGTCATTGTGTGCAAGGATGGAGATACCAAAACTAACACCATTCACGAGCTACCTTTGGTGTTTCAATCTCTTTTGCAGGAATTTCAAGATGTTTGCCCCGATGAGCTACCTCCGGGTCTACCTCCTCTTCGAGGCATTGAGCATCGAGTCGACCTCATCCCCGGAGCGCCACTTCCAAACAAAGCTCCCTACCGTGTCAATCCCGAAGAAACCAAGGAGATTCAACGGCAAGTACAACAACTAATCGACAACGGTCATGTACGTGAAAGCTTAAGCCCTTGTGCCGCTCTCGCTATACTTGTGCCTAAACCCGATGGAAGTTTCGCCAGTGTTCATTGTCGACCCATAAATGCTATCACCGCGCGCTTATAGGCATCCCATTCCTCGCTTAGATGATATGCTTGATGAACTTAGTGGAGCCAACTTTTTCTCAAAAATTGATCTTAAAAGTGGCTATTATCAAATACGCATTCATGAGGGTGATGAATGGAAAACTGCTTTCAAAACCAAATTTGGCTTATATGAGTGGTTGGTCATGCCTATGGGTTTGCTCTGAAGCACCCGAACTTTTGTGCGCCTCATGCATCATGTACTTCAACCTTACATTGGAATCTTTGTTGTGGTTTACTGATGATATTCTTGTGTTTAGCAAAACCATGAAAGAACATCTTGATCATGTTGCTTGTTTTGCAAACACTTCAAAAGAAAGTCTTTATGCCAACTTGAAAAATGCACTTTTGGCGCTGACAAAGTGGTTTTCTTGGGTTTCGTTGTCTCTTCCAAGGGTGTCCATGTTGATGAAACTAAGATCAAAGCAATTAAAACTTGGCCCCAACCCACCAATTTGCAACAAGTGCTAAGTTTCCTTGGTCTTGCAGTGTTTTATCGCCGCTTAGAAAAACTTTAGCACTATTGCAGCCCTTTGCATGCTTTGAGTAAGAAGAATACCTTTTGTTTGGGGACCTTGCAATCCAACGCTTTTGATGAGCTCAAGTCTTTGCTTACTCATGTCTCCGATTCTTGCTATGCCCAATTTTGACAAAACTTTTGAGGTTCATTGTGATGCAAGTGGTACCGAATTGGCGGAGTTTTAATGCAAGAAAACGAGCCATTGCTTATTTTAGTGAAAACTCTCCGTGCTCAACTTAACTATCCTGTATGACAAGGAATTGTATGCTTTAGTGCGTACTACATGTTTGGGAACATTATCTTAGACCTCATGAGTTTGTCATCCATACCGATCATGAAACGCTTAAGTACTTGAAAGGTCAAACTAAATTGAACAAGCGCCATGCCAAATGGAGTGAATTTATTGAATCTTTCCCATATGTGATCAAGTACATTAAGGGTAAGGAAAATGTAGTTGCCGATGCACTTTCACGATATGCACGCTTGTCACCCAACTTGAGTTGAATGTTATTGGCTTTGAGCACATCAAAGATTTGTATGCTAATGATCCATCTTTTGCACCTCATTATGCTAAATGTTTGACGATAAATCTTGGGAACAATATTACCTCAAGGATGGTTATCTTATGAGAGCTAACAAACTATGCATTCCCTAGTCTTCTTCGCTTGCTCCTTTTGCAAGAGGCTCATGGCGGTGGACTCATGGGACATTTTGGACGTGACAAGACCTTCGCCACGCTCTCCAAGAACTACTTTTGGCCCAAGATGTTTCGAGACGTCTCACGCTTCACCACCCGATGCTCTACATGCCGCAAAGCTAAGTCAAAAGCTCAATCTCATGGTCTTTACATGCCTCTTCCTATTCCTTATCAACCTTGGGAAGACATTAGCATGGACTTTGTACTTGGTTTGCCTAGAACTCAAAATGTAAAGGATTCCGTGTTTGTTGTTGTGGATCGATTTTCTAAGATGGCACATTTCATCCCTTGCAACAAGGTAGACGATGCTTCACATATTGCAAATCTCTTTTATAAGGAAATCTTGCACCTTCATGGAGTACTAAAGACAATCGCTCCCGATCGTGACGCCAAGTTCTTGAGTTACTTTTGAAGACTCTTTGCGCCAAGCTCGAATCAAGCTCCTATTCTCATCCGCGCGTACCATCCTCAAACCGACGGCCAAACGGAGGTGACGAACCGACTCTTCCACTCTACTTCGCGGTTGATCAAGAAGAACATCAAGGAGTGGGAAGCATGTCTACCAATCACCGAAAGTACGCCTACAACCGCAAAGTCTCCTTTCGAGGTCGCTTCACGGCTTCAACCCATTGTCCCCATTGACATTCTACCTCTACCTCTACAAGAGCGCACCAACCTCGACGCAAGTGCACGCAAGCTACATCAAGAAGATGCATGAAGATACAAGAAACACCATCGAGCGCCAAGTACAACGACTAGCCACCAAGCTCAACATCAACAAGCATCCCATGATCTTCAACATAGGCGATCTCATGTGGCTACACCTTCGCAAGGAACGCTTCCCAACGAACGCAAGTCCAAACTTCTACCTTGAGCCGATGGACCTTCAAGGTGTTAGCACGCCACAACAACAACGCCTACAAGCTCGACCTACCAAGCGACAAGTACAACGTGAGCGACACCTTCAACGCCAAAGACCTCTCGCTTTCCATGGTGATGAAGATATTGATCCGAGGTCGGATCCTTTCAAGGGAGGGATATGATGCGAGCATCCTTCCATCATCCCCATGGACTCTACATCAACACCTCCAACACCACAAGGACCTATGACTCGAGCACGCAAGAGCTCTTGAAACCGAGGTGACATCACCTCCTCACAATTCCCTTCGATTCACATGAGACATGGTTACTACCTCAAACGGAAACATTATGCATACTCAGTACCAAGGAGTCAACCATGAAGAAGCTGGAGGCAAGGAGAACCGAAGGCGAAGACATGCATGAAGACGGAGAGGAAAATCACCAAGGACCAGGATGGCCGGACGATCCGGACGGCGGCCGGACGATCCGGACAGAGCCCGGACGATCCAGACTCGCCCGGACGATCCGCTAAATCAACCGAGGACTCCTGCTCCAACCCGAAGCCGGATCATCCGACTCAGCCCGACGTCCGGACCTCCAAACGTCCGACATCCACCGACATCTTTCCTGCTGACCACTCACCCGAGCCTCCACCATCCGGCCTCCACCCGGATCATCCGACCAGCCCGGATCATCCGGACCCACGTCCGGATCATCCGCCAGCTGCTCAGGCCAAGCATGTTGGGCTGAGCCCATGTACCCTTCGCCCCAAGTCTATAAATAGGACCCCATCTCCTCACTTTGAGACTTAGCATTGATTAGCTCATATTTGTGTGAGAGTTTTACTCATCCACTTCTGTTATTTCTCCTGAGATCAAGACCTCTTCTGAGAAGATCCCCAATGGATTCAAGACCCCTATCTAGGGAAGAACATCAAGGCCTCCTCTTGGAGATGAACGGTTCCTTTGTATCTTTACCTTAGTTGACTTTGTATCTTGTGGAACTCTTATGTGTGTGTGATCTAGCACTTGTGTGATCGATTCCTTGATTGGTTGAGTGATTCTCTCGCTTTCCCTGCTGTTTCCCTTGTGCTTCCGCTGTTCTTCGTGATTTCCTCAGAGGATCCACTCCAAACGTGAAAGATCGACGCTTAGGGTTCCACTCTACATCACCGTGTCGGCCCATAAATACTAAACTGCCAAGCATGAAGCGCCACGACTCAAGAAAATACTCCCCACTTGTGCCAAGAGGCCCGAGTACCTCAAATTCAGCCTTCAAGCAGACGTTTGGCCTCGAAAGTCAAAGAACATCATTCGTCGCTGTTTTCGCATAAGTTTCAACCCATTGGCACTTCCTTTTGAAGGAAATTCGAGCGATTATGTTGCTTATAGACATTAGCCACCCGGTAGGGACAAACGCATTTTCGCAGATGCTCTATGATCCGGCAATCTCATTTGGCCATAAATTGAAGAAAATCCAGCGCTATATGGCTTATTCTCCTTGTTTTCACGGATGGCATGTCAGAACTCATGCGCGTGAAAGCCAAGAACAAAAGGGCATTCCCTGCATCGGTCAATATATATGTGGAAACGATATTCCTCTATAGAGGATAAGAAATTTTGGGGTAATCAGCAAAAAGTGCACGAGAAAATGAAGTACTTTCAAGGACCGCCATAGAAAGGATGATGTTCACTAAAACGGTCATAATTTTGTCATTCGAGTCCGTGTCGGCCCATAAGTACTCAAACTGTTCAATGAGCGCGCTAATCCAAAAATACTCCACTTGCGCCAAGAGGCCCGAGTACCTCAAATTCAGCCTTAAGCAGGAATTTTTGGCCCCGAAAGTCAAAGAACATCATTCGTCATTGCTTTTCGCACAAGTTTCAACCTATTGGCACTTCCTTTGAAGGAAATTCAAGAGATTATGTTGCTTATAGACATTAGCCCACCCGGTAGGGACAAACGTATCTTTCTGCAGATGCTCTATGATCCGCAATATCATTTGGTCAGAATTGAAGAAAATCCAAATGCTATATGCCTTATTCTCCTTGTTTTCACGGATGGCATGTCAGAACTCATGCGCGGAAAGCCAAGAACAAAAGGGCATTCCCTGCATCACCAATATATATGTGGAAACGATATCTCCTCTATAGAGGACAAGAAATTTTGGGGCAATCAGGCAAAAAGTGCATGAGAAAATGAAGTACTTTCAAGGACTGCCATAGAAAGAACAGATGTTCACTAAAACGGTCATAATTTTGTCATTCGGAGTCCGTGTCGGGCCCATAAGTACTCAAACTGCTCATGCGAATGCGCCGAATCAAGAAAAATACTCCCCGCTTGTGGCAAGAGGCCCGAGTACCTCAAATTCAGCCTTAAGCAGGACTTTTGGCCCCGAAAGTCAAAGAACATCATTCATCGCTTTTTTTCGCATAAGTTTCAACCCATTGGCCCTTCCTTTGAAGGAAATTTGAAAGATTATGTTGCTTATAGACATTAGCCCCTTGGTAGGGACAAACGCATTTTCTACAGATGCTCTATGATCCGCAATCTCATTTGGTCAGAATTGAAGAAAGTCCAAAGGGCTATATGCCTTATTCTCCTTGTTTTCGCCGGATGGCATGTCAGAACTCATGCGCGGAAAGCCAAGAACAAAAGGGCATTCCTGCATCGGTCAATATATATGTGGAAACGATATCTCCTTTATAGAGGATAAGAAATTTTGGGGCAATCAGCAAAAGCGACGAGAAAATGAAGTATTTTCAAGGACCGCCATAGAATGGACAGATGTTTACTAAAACGGTCATAATTTTGTCATTCGAGTCCGTGGTTCCACCCATAAGTACTAAACTGCTCACAAGTAGCGCGTAATCCAAAAAATACTCCACGCTTATGCATGAGGCCCGAGTACCCTAAAATTCATCCTTACATGACTTTTGGCCCCGAAAGTAAAAGAACATCATTCATCACTATTTTTCGCACAAGTTTCAACCCATTGGCACTTCCTTTGAAGGAAATTCGAGAGATTATGTTGCTTATAGATATTAGCCCCCTGGTAGGGACAAACGTATCTTTCGCAGATGCTCTATGATCTAGGAAATCTCATTTGGCCGTAAATGGAAGAAAATCCAGCGCTATATGCCTTATTCTCCTTGTTTTTGCCGGATGGCATGTCAGAATTCATGCGCGCGGAAAGCCAAGAACAAAAGGGCATTCCCGCATCGGTCAATATATATGTGGAAACGATATCTCCTCTATAGAGGACAAGAAATTTTGGGGCAATCGCTTAAAAGCGCACGAGAAAATGAAGTAATTTCAAGGACCGCCATAGAATGGACAGATGTTCACTAAAACGCCTCATAATTTTGTCATTCCGAGTCCGTGGTCGGACCCATAAGTACTCAAACTGCTCACATGAAAGCGCGTGAATCCAGAAAATACTCCACGCTGCCAGAGGCCCGAGTACCTCAAATTCAGCCTTAAGCAGTAATTTTGGCCCCGAAAGTCAAAGAACATCATTCATCGCTGTTTTTCGCACAAGTTTCAACCCATTGGCACTTCCTTTTGAAGGAAATTCGAGAAATTATGTTGCTTATAGACATTAGCCCCCCGGTAGGGACAATAGTACCTTTTCGCAGATGCTCTATGATCCGCAATGTCATTTGGCCATAAATTGAAGAAAATCCAATGCTATATGCCTTATTCTCGCTACGGATGGCATGTCAGAACTCACTGCATGAAAGCCAAGAACAAAAGGGCATTCCTAGCATCACCAATATATATGTGGAAACGATATCTCCTCTATAGAGGACAAGAAATTTTGGGGCAATCATGCAAAAGTGCATGAGAAAATGAAGTACTTTCAATGATCGCCATAGAAAGAACAGATGTTCACTAAAACGGTCATAATTTTGTCATTCGAGTCCGTGTTGGACCTATAAGTATCAAACTGTCACAAGAAGCGCCTGAATCCAAAAAATACTCCCCACTTTCTCAAGAGGCCCGAGTACCTCAAAATCAGCCTTAGCAGTGACTTTTGGCCCCGAAAGTCAAAGAACATCATTCGTCGTTGCTTTTCAAACAAGTTTCAACCCATTGGCACTTCCTTTTAAAGGAAATTGAGAGGTTATGTTGCTTATAGACATTAGCCCCCGGTAGGGACAAAGTACCTTTGTAGATGCTCTATGATCGTGGCAATTTATTTGGCCAAAATTGAAGAAAATCCAAATGCTATATGACTTATTCTCCTTGTTTTCACGGATGGCATGTCAGAACTCATGCGCGAAAGCCAAGAACAAAAGGGCATTCCTGCATCGGTCAATATATATGTGGAAACGATATCTCTCTATAGAGGACAAGAAATTTTGGGGCAATCAGCAAAAATCGACGAGAAAATGAAGTATTTTCAAGGACCGCCATAGAATGGACAGATGTTCACTAAAACGGTCATAATTTTGTCATTCGAGTCCGTGTTGGACCCATAATTACTCAAACTGCTCACGCGAAGCGCATAATCCAAAAATACCCCACACGCCCGCCAGAGGCCCGAGTACAGCCAGCCTTAAGCAGGAATTTTGGCCCCGAAAGTCAAAGAACATCATTCGTCATTGTTTTTCAAACAAGTTTCTAAACCCATTGGCACTTCCTTTTGAAGGAAATTCGAGAGATTATGTTGCTTATAGACATTAGCCTCGGTAGGGACAAAGTACCTTTCGTATAGATGCTCTATGATCCGCAATCTCATTTGGTCAGAATTGAATATATTCCAGCGCTATATGCCTTATTCTCCTTGTTTTCACGGATGGCATGTCAGAATTCATGCGCGGAAAGCCAAGAACAAAAGGGCATTCCCGCATTGGTCAATATATATGTGGAAACCATATCTCCTCTATAGAGAAAAAGAAATTTTGGGATAATCAGGCGAAAAGCGCACGAGAAAGTGAAGTACTTTCAAGGACTGCCATAGAAAGGACAGATGTTCACTAAAACGGTCATAATGTTGTCATTTGGAGTCCGTGTCGGGCCCATAATTACTCAAACTGCTCGCGGCGAGCGTGCGAATCTAGAAATACTCCCCACTTGCACCAAGAGGCCCGGAGTACCCTCAAATTCAGCCTCAAGCAAGACTTCTTGGCCCTGAAAGTCAAAGAACATCATTCGTCGTTGTTTTTCAGACAAGTTTCTGAACCCATTGGCACTTCCTTTTGTAGGGAATTCGAGTGATTATGCACAATAATCCGGAAATCTTATTTGGTCAGAATTGAAGAAAATCCTAGTGGCTATATGCCTTATTCTCCTTGTTTTCACGGATGGCATGTCAGAACTCATGCGCGGAAAGCCAAGAACAAAAGGGCATTCCTGCATCGGTCAATATATAATGGAAACGATATCTCCTTTATAGAGGAAAAGAAATTTTGGGGCAATCAGGAAAAAAGCGCATGAGAAAATGAAGTACTTTCAAGGACTGCCATAGAAAGGCAGATGTTCACTAAAATGGTCATAATTTTGTCATTCGAAGTCCGTGTCGGACCCATAAGTACTCAAACTGCTCACGGCGAAGCGCTGAATCCAAAAAATACTCCCCACATGCGCCAAGAGGCCCGAGTACCTCAACATCAGCCTTAAGCAGGACTTTTGGCCCCGAAAGTCAAAGAACATCATTCGTCATTGTTTTCGCATAAGTTTCAACCCATTGGCACTTCCTTTGAAGGAAATTCAAGAGATTATGTTGCTTATAGACATTAGCCCCCGGTAGGGACAAACGTATTTTCTACAGATGCTCTATGATCCGGCAATGTCATTTGGTCAGAATTGAAGAAAATCCAGCCGCTATATGCCTTATTCTTCTTGTTTTCCGGATGGCATGTCAGAACTCATGCGCGGAAAGCCAAGAACAAAAGGGCATTCCCTGCATCGGTCAATATATATGTGGAAACGATATTCCTCTATAGAGGACAAGAAATTTTGGGGCAATCAGCAAAAGCGCACGAGAAAATGAAGTACTTTCAAGGACCGCCATAGAAAGGACAAATGTTCACTAAACGGTCATAATTTTGTCATTCGAGTCCGTGTCGCCCATAAGTATCAAACTGCTCAAGCGAGCACGCTAATCCGCATAATACTCCACTTGTGCCAAGAGGCCCGAGTACCCACAAATTCAGCCTCAAGGTGACTTTTGGCCATGAAAGTCAAAGAACATCATTCGTCGCTATTTTTCGCATAAGTTTCAACCCACGGCACTTCCTTTGAAGGAAATTCGAGAGATTATGTTGCTTATAGACATTAGCCCCCGGTAGGGACAAACGTATCTTTCTCGCAGATGCTCTATGATCCGCAATCTCATTTGGCCAGAATTGAAGAAAATCCAGGGCTATATGCCTTATTCTCCTTGTTTTCGCCGGATGGCATGTCAGAACTCATGCGCATGAAAGCCAAGAACAAAAGGGCATTCCTGGCATCGGTCAATATATATGTGGAAGCGATATCTCCTCTATAGAGGACAAGAAATTTTGGGGCAATCAGGCAAAAAGCGCATGAGAAAATGAAGTACTTTCAAGGACTCCCATAGAAAGAACAGATGTTCACTAAAACGGTCATAATTTTGTCATTCAGAGTCCGTGTCGGGCCCATAAGTACTCAAACTGCTCACGGCGAGTGCGTGAATCAAGAAAATACTCCCCACTTGTGCCAAGAGGCCCAGAGTACCCTCAAATTCAGCCTCAAGCAGGACTTTTTTGCCCTGAAAGTCAAAGAACATCATTCGTCGCTGTTTTTCAGACAAGTTTCTGAACCCATTGGCACTTCCTTTTGAAGGAAATTCGAGAGATTATGTTGCTTATAGACATTAGCCCACCAGGTAGGTACAAACGTACCTTTTTGCAGATGCTCTATGAACCGGGCAATCTCATTTGGCCATAAATTGAAGAAAATCCGGCGGCTATATGCCTTATTCTCCTTGTTTTCGCCGGATGGCATGTTGTAACTCATGCGCGTGAAAGCCAAGAACAAAAGGGCATTCCTGGAATTAGTCAATATATATGTGGAATCGATATCTCTATAGAGGACAAGAAATTTTGGGGCTATCAGCAAAAGCGACGAGAAAATGAAGTACTTTCAAGGACCGCCATAGAAAGGACAGATGTTCACTAAAACGGTCATTATTTTGTCATTCGAGTCCGTGTCGGACCCATAAGTACTAAACTGATCGCGGCGAGCGCATCTAATCCAAAAATACTCCCCGCTTGCGCCAAGAGGCTTGAGTACCTCAAATTCAGCCTCAAGCAGGACTTTTGGCCCCGAAAGTCAAAGAACATCATTCGTCATTGTTTTTCGCATAAGTTTCAACCCATTGGCACTTCCTTTGAAGGAAATTCGAGAGATTATGTTGCTTATAGACATTAGCCCCCCGGTAGGGACAAACGTATTTTCGCAGATGCTCTATGATCCGCAATCTCATTTGGTCAGAATTGAAGAAAATCCAGCTGCTATATGCCTTATTCTCCTTGTTTTCACGGATGACATGTCAGAACTCATGCGCGGAAAGCCAAGAACAAAAGGGCATTCCTGCATCGGTCAATATATATGTGGAAACGATATCTCCTCTATAGAGGACAAGAAATTTTGGGGCAATCAGCAAAAAGCGCACAAGAAAATGAAGTACTTTCAAGGACCGCCATAGAATGGTCGATGTTCACTAAAACGGTCATAATTTTGTCATTCGAGTCCGTGTCGGGCCCATAAGTACTAAACTGCTCACGGCGAAGCGTATGAATCCAAAAAATACTCCACACTTGCGCCAAGAGGCCCGAGTACCTCAAATTCAGCCTTAAGGACTTTTGGCCCGAAAGTCAAAGAACATCATTCGTCGCTGTTTTTCGACAAGTTTCAACCCATTGGCACTTCCTTTGAAGGAAATTCAAGAGATTATGTTGCTTATAGACATTAGCCCCCCGGTAGGGACAAACGCATTTTCTACAGATGCTCTATGATCCGGACAATCTCATTTGGTCAGAATTGAAGAAAATCCAATGCTATATGCCTTATTCTCCTTGTTTTCACGGATGGCATGTCAGAACTCATGCGCGGAAAGCCAAGAACAAAAGGGCATTCCTGCATCGGTCAATATATATGTGGAAACGATATCTCCTCTATAGAGGACAAGAAATTTTGGGGCAATCAGGCAAAAAGCGCACGAGAAATGAAGTACTTTCAAGGACTGCCATAGAAAGGACAGATGTTCACTAAAACGGTCATAATTTGGTCATTCGGAGTCTGTGTTGGACCCATAAGTACTCAAACTGCTCGTGGCAAGTGCGCAAATCCAGAAAATACTCCCCACTTGCACCAAGAGGCCCGGAGTACCCTCAAATTCAGCCTCAAGCAGGACTTTTTGGCCCTGAAAGTCAAAGAACATCATTCGTCGCTGTTTTTTAGACAAGTTTCAACCCATTGGCACTTCCTTTGAAGGAAATTCGAGAGATTATGTTGCTTATAGACATTAGCACCCCGGTAGGGACAAACCTACCTTTCTTCAGATGCTCTATGATCCGGCAATCTTATTTGGTCAGAATTGAAGAAAATCCAGCTATATGCCTTATTCTCCTTGTTTTCACGGATGGCATGTCAGAACTCATGCGCATGAAAGCCAAGAACAAAAGGGCATTCCTGGCATCGGTCAATATATATGTGGAAGCGATATCTCCTCAATAGAGGACAAGAAATTTTGGGGCAATCAGGCAAAAAGCGCACGAGAGAATGAAGTACTTTCAAGGACTGCCATAGAAGGGACAGATGTTCACTAAAACGGTCATAATTTTGTCATTCGGAGTCCATGTCGGGCCCATAAGTACTCAAACTGCTCGCAGCGAGCACGCGAATCCAAAAAATACTCCCTACTTGCGCCAAGAGGCCCGGAGTACCCTCAAATTCAGCCTTAAGCAGGACTTTTTGGCCCTGAAAATCAAAGAACATCTTTCGTCATTGCTTTTTCACAAGTTTCAACCCATTGGCACTTCCTTTGAAGGAAATTCGAGAGATTATGTTGCTTATAGACATTAGCCCCTGGTAGGGACAAACGTACCTTTCTACAGATGCTCTATGATCCGGCAATCTCATTTGGCCAGAATTGAAGAAAATCCAAATGCTATATGCCTTATTCTCCTTGTTTTCACGGATGGCATGTCAGAACTCATGCACGAAAGCCAAGAACAAAAGGGCATTCCCTGCATCGGTCAATATATATGTGGAAACGATATATCCTCTATAGAGGAGAAGAAATTTTGGGGCAATCAGCAAAAGCGACTAGAAAATGAAGTATTTTCAAGGACCGCCATAGAAAGGACAGATGTTCACTAAAACGGTCATAATTTTGTCATTCGAGTCCGTGTTGGACCCATAAGTATTAAACTGCTCATGCGCGCGCGTGAATCAAGAAAATACTACCCACTTTCGCCAAGAGGCCCGGAGTACCTCAAATTCAGCCTTAAGTAGGACTTTTGGCCCCGAAAGTCAAAGAACATCATTCGTCATTGCTTTTTCGCAAAGTTTCTAAACCCATTGGCACTTCCTTTGAAGGAAATTGAGAGATTATGTTGCTTATAGACATTAGCCTCCCCGGTAGGGACAAACTTACCTTTCGCAGATGCTCTATGATCCGCAATCTCATTTGGCCATAAATTGAAGAAAATCCAGCGGCTATATGCCTTATTCTCCTTGTTTTCACGGATGGCATGTCAGAACTCATCGCGCGGAAAGCCAAGAACAAAAGGGCATTCCCGCATCACCAATATATATGTGGAAACGATATCTCCTCTATAGAGGATAAGAAATTTTGGGGCAATCAGCAAAAGCACACGAGAAAATGAAGTACTTTCAAGGACCGCCATAGAATGGACAGATGTTCACTAAAACGGTCATAATTTTGTCATTCGAGTCCGTGTCGGACCCATAAGTACTAAACTGCTCGGCGAGCGCTAATCCAGAAAATACTCCACACTTGCGCCAAGAGGCCCGGAGTACCTCAAATTCAGCCTTAAGCAGGACTTTTGGCCCCGAAAGTCAAAGAACATCATTCGTCATTGCTTTTCGCATAAGTTTCAACCCATTGGCACTTCCTTTGAAGGAAATTCGAGATTATGTTGCTTATAGACATTAGCCCCCGGTAGGGACAAACGTATTTTCTACAGATGCTCTATGATCCGGCAATCTCATTTGGTCAGAATTGAAGAAAATCCAGCGGCTATATGCCTTATTCTCCTTGTTTTCACGGATGGCATGTCAGAATTCACGCGCGGAAAGCCAAGAACAAAAGGGCATTCCTGCATCACCAATATATATGTGGAAACGATATCTCCTCTATAGAGGACAAGAAATTTTGGGGCAATCAGCAAAAGTGCATGAGAAAATGAAGTACTTTCAAGGACCGCCATAGAATGAACAGATGTTCACTAAAATGGTCATAATTTTGTCTTTCGAGTCCGTGGTCGGACCCATAAGTACTCAAACTGCCACGAAAGCGCAAATCAAGAAATACTCCAACTTGCCATGAGGCCCGGAGTACCTCAAATTCAGCCTCAAGCAGTGACTTTTGGCCCCGAAAGTCAAAGAACATCATTCGTCATTGTTTTTCGATAAGTTTCAACCCATTGGCACTTCCTTTTGAAGGAAATTCGAGAGATTATGTTGCTTATAGACATTAGCCCCCCGGTAGGGACAAACGTATCTTTCTCGCAGATGCTCTATGATCCGCAATCTCATTTGGCCATAAATTGAAGAAAATCCAGCTGCTATATGCCTTATTCTCCTTGTTTTCACGGATGGCATGTCAGAACTCACGCGCATGAAAGCCAAGAACAAAAGGGCATTCCCTGCATCGGTCAATATATATGTGGAAACGATATCTCCTCTATAGAGGACAAGAAATTTTGGGGCAATCAGCAAAAAGCGACGAGAAAATGAAGTACTTTCAAGGACTACCATAGAATGGACAGATGTTCACTAAAACGGTCATAATTTTGTCATTCGAGTCCGTGGTTCCACCCATAAGTATTAAACTGCTCACGACGAGCGCCAAATCCAAAAATACTCCCGCTATACCAGAGGCCCGAGTACCTCAAATTCAGCCTTAAGCAGACTTTTGGCCCCGAAAGTCAAAGAACATCATTCGTCACTATTTTTCGCATAAGTTTCAACCCATTGGCACTTTCGCTTGAAGGAAATTCGAGAGATTATGTTGCTTGTAGACATTAGCCTCGGTAGGGACAAACGATTTTCTCGCAGATGCTCTATGATCCGGCAATTTCATTTGGCCAGAATTGAAGAAAATCCAGCGCTATATGCCTTATTCTCCTTGTTTTCACGGATGGCATGTCAGAACTCACGCGCGGAAAGCTAAGAACAAAAGGGCATTCCTCGCATCGGTCAATATATATGTGGAAACGATATCTCCTCTATAGAGGACAAGAAATTTTGGGGCAATCAGCAAAAGCGCACGAGAAAATGAAGTACTTTCAAGGACCGCCATAGAATGGACAGATGTTCACTAAAACGGTCATAATTTTGTCATTCGAGTCCGTGGTCGGACCCATAAGTATTAAACTGCCAAGCGCAAGAAGCGCTGAATCCAAAAATACTACCCGCTTCCGCCAGAGTCCCGAGTACCTCAAATTCAGCCTTAAGGTGACTTTTGGCCCTAAAAGTCAAAGAACATCATTCGTCATTGTTTTTCGTAAAAGTTTCAACCCATTGGCACTTCCTTTGAAGGAAACTCAAGAGATTATGTTGCTTATAGACATTAGCCCTCGGTAGGGACAAATGTACCTTTCTACAAATGCTCTATGATCCGCAATCTCATTTGGTCGAAATTGAAGAAAATCCAGCTTTATATGCCTTATTCTCCTTGTTTTCACGGATGGCATGCAGAACTCATGCGCGAAAGCCAAGAACAAAAGGGCATTCCTGCATCACCAATATATATGTGGAAACGATATCTCCTCTATAGAGGACAAGAAATTTTGGGGCAATCAGCAAAAGCACACGAGAAAATGAAGTACTTTCAAGGACCGCCATAGAATGGATAGATGTTCACTAAAACGGTCATAATTTTGTCATTCGAGTCCGTGTCGGACCCATAAGTATTAAACTGCTCACAAGCGAAGCGCATGCGAATCTAGAAAATACTCCACACTTGCGCCAAGAGGCACGGAGTACCTCAAATTCAGTCTTAAGCAGGACTTTTGGCCCCGAAAGTCAAAGAACATCATTCGTCATTGCTTTTTCGCACAAGTTTCAACCCATTGGCACTTCCTTTGAAGGAAATTTGAGAGATTATGTTGCTTATAGACATTAGCCCCCGGTAGGGACAAACGACATTTCTGCAGATGCTCTATGATCCGCAATCTCATTTGGTCAGAATTGAAGAAAATCCACGGCTATATGCCTTATTCTCCTTGTTTTCACGGATGGCATGTCAGAACTCATGCGCGGAAAGCCAAGAACAAAAGGGCATTCCCGCATCACCACTTTATATGTGGAAACGATATCTCCTCTATAGAGGACAACAAATTTTGGGGCAATCAGGCAAAAAGTGCATGAGAAAATGAAGTACTTTCAAGGACTGCCATAGAAAGAACAGATGTTCACTAAAACGGTCACAATTTTGTCATTCAGAGTCCGTGTCGGGCCCATAAGTACTCAAACTGCTCGCGCCGAGCGCACAAATCAAGACAATACTCTCAACTTGCGCCATGAGGCCCGGAGTACCCTCAAATTTAGCCTCAAGCAGGACTTTTTGGCCCTGAAAGTCAAAGAACATCATTCGTCGCTGTTTTTCAGACAAGTTTCTGAACCCATTGGCACTTCCTTTTGAAGGAAATTCGAGAGATTATGTTGCTTATAGACATTAGCCCCCCTGGTAGGGACAAACGCATTTTCTCGCAGATGCTCTATGATCCGCAATCTCATTTGGCCATAAATTGAAGAAAATCCAGCGCTATATGCCTTATTCTCCTTGTTTTCACGGATGGCATGTCAGAATTTTATGCGGAAAGCCAAGAACAAAAGGGCATTCCTGCATCGGTCAATATATATGTGGAAACGATATCTCCTCTATAGAGGATAAGAAATTTTGGGGCAATCAGCAAAAAGCGACGAGAAAATGAAGTACTTTCAAGGACCGCCATAGAATGGACAGATGTTCACTAAAACGGTCATAATTTTGTCATTCGAGTCCGTGTTCCACCCATAAGTATCAAACTGCTCATGACGAGCGCTAATCCAAAAATACTCCACGCTTATGCCGAGGCCCGGAGTACCTCAAATTCAGCCTTAAGGTGACTTTTGGCCCCGAAAGTCAAAGAACATCATTCGTCACTATTTTTCGCAAGTTTCAACCCATTGGCACTTTCTTTGAAGGAAATTCGAGAGATTATGTTGCTTATAGACATTAGCCCCCGGTAGGGACAAACGATCTTTCTTCGCAGATGCTCTATGATCCGGAAATTTCATTTGGCCGAATTGAAGAAAATCCAGCGCTATATGCCTTATTCTCTTGTTTTCACGGATGGCATGCAGAACTCATGCGCGGAAAGCCAAGAACAAAAGCCCATTCCTGGCATCGGTCAATATATATGTGGAAACGATATCTCCTCTATAGAGGGCAAGAAATTTTGGGGCAATCAGGCAAAAAGCGCACGAGAAAATGAAGTAATTTCAAGGACTGCCATAGAATGGACAGATGTTCACTAAAACGTCTCATAATTTTGTCATTCGGAGTCCGTGTCGGACCCATAAGTATTAAACTGCTCACAAGTAGCGCTGAATCCATAAATACTACCCGCTTATGCCAGAGGCCCGAGTACCTCAAATTCAGCCTTAAGCAGACTTTTGGCCCTAAAAGTCAAAGAACATCATTCGCTTGTTTTTAGAAAAGTTTCAACCCATTGGCACTTCCTTTGAAGGAAACTCAAGAGATTATGTTGCTTATAGACATTAGCCCCCGGTAGGGACAAATGTACCTTTCAACAAATGCTCTATGATCCGGCAATCTCATTTGGTCATAAATTGAAGAAAATCCAGCGCTATATGCCTTATTCTCCTTGTTTTCACCGGATGGCATGTCAGAACTCATGCGCATGAAAGCCAAGAACAAAAGAGCATTCCCTGCATCACCAATATATATGTGGAAACGATATCTCCTCTATAGAGGACAAGAAATTTTGGGGCAATCAGTTAAAAAGTGCATGAGAAAATGAAGTACTTTCAAGGACTGCCATAGAAAGAACAGATGTTCACTAAAACGGTCATAATTTTGTCATTTGAGTCCGTGTCGGACCCATAAGTATCAAACTGCTCACAAGCGAGCACGTGAATCAAGAAAATACTCCCCACTTGCGCCAAGAGGCCCGAGTACCTCAAATTCAGCCTCAAGCAGACTTTTGGCCCCGAAAGTCAAAGAACATCATTCGTCATTGTTTTCCGCAAGTTTCAACCCATTGGCACTTCCTTTTGAAGGAAATTGAGAGATTATGTTGCTTATAGACATTAGCCTCTGGTAGGGACAAACGCATCTTTCTCGCAGATGCTCTATGATCCGGCAATCTCATTTGGCCAGAATTGAAGAAAATCCAAAGCTGCTATATGCCTTATTCTCCTTGTTTTCACGGATGGCATGTCAGAACTCATGCGCATGAAAGCCAAGAACAAAAGGGCATTCCCGCATCGGTCAATATATATGTGGAAACGATATCTCCTCTATAGAGGGTAAGAAATTTTGGGGCAATCAGCAAAAGCGACGAGAAAATGAAGTACTTTCAAGGATCGCCATAGAATGGACAGATGTCCACTCCTCCAGCCTCCACAGATTTCAAAGCAGGTTGCGTCACAGATGCAGCCATCTCCACTCCATCGACGCAAACAGAGCCGCCAAAGCAGAGTCCCGAGTGACGATTAGCTCTATACCTTCAACTTTTTGGTAACTTGTTGCCAAAGGGGAGAAATTGTATAGATCATAGGGCTTCGAGAGAGAGAGTGCTTCGCTTTTGCTCTTTCGCTTATGGTTTTCCTTGAGATACTTTTTGAGTTCTTTGAGATACTTCGTGTTTGATACTACGCTTGTTTCTATCTTGATGAGTGCTTGATCATACTGTGCTTAATGTGTGCTTGATGTCTATCATATTTCATTCATATCTTGTATGATCATTTACTCATGTCTTGGTGATTGGGTGCATGATATTCATTCTATCATTTTTTTGCGCCCACCAAGATGTATGTGACATGGAAGAGTAACCCATGATCCTAATCGATTGTGCATTTGCATTCAAACGCAAATCTTAAATAATGCACAAATTTAGGGGAGCTCTTGCTTATCACATACTTCTCAAAGCTTACGATGTTATTCATTAATTATATCACTTGTCGGTTTTTGATCTATATGTTGTCATCAATTACCAAAAGGGGAGATTGAAAGTGCAACTAACCCCTGTGTGGTTTTGGTAATTAATAACAACATATATATCATTGAACTAATCATTTCTTGAGAATATTTCGAAAGTTCAAGATATGGGTATGGCAATGACCGATGATGTGGACCCTCAAAATGCTAAGGAAAACATTGGCAAAAGCTCAAGACTCCATTTTTGGTTTAGTGATCCAAGATCACATTGAGTCCATAGGAAAGCCAATACTATTAAAAGAGGATGAGGTTATGATGATGATCCGTTGCTCTAAAGTGCTTAGTGATTTATCTCTCAAACAATCAGCAATCTTTCATTCCAACATAAACTCATAAGTAATCTCGGTCCCACCGATTCTAAACCCACCACACCGAGATGAACCACCTCACCATATAGCCAAAACCCTAGAATCTCGGATTTTCCGATTCCAAATTCGGTCATTCCGAAATGGTGTTGCTAACCTTCAGAATCCTTCAGACTCAAATCGGTGTCACCGAGATGAGAAAGTCGGTCCCACCGAGATTGGCAAACCCTAGACTTTGGAAGAATCGGTCTAACCGAGATTGTATTTTCGGTCCCACCGAAAATCCCAACGTTCACAAGATTTGAACTTTCGTCCCACCGAGTTGTCAACTTCGGTCTGACCGAGATTGCTCAAATGTGTGTAACGGTTGGATTTTGTGTGGAGGCTATAAATACCCCTCCACCTCCTCTTCATTCGTGGAGAGAGCCATCAGAAAGAACTACCACTCCTACCTTACATTTCTGAGAAGAAAACTACCTACCCTTGTGTTGAGATCAAGTTGCTCCACTCCCACCATATGAAACTTGATTTCTAGTCTTTCCAAGTTGCTTTCCACTCAATCCTTCCTCCACCACAGCCAAATCAAGGAGGAGAGTTGAGTGTTGGGGAGATTATCATTTGAAGCACAAGAGCAAGGAGTTCATCATCACCAACCCCATCTATTACCTTTTGGAGGGTGGTGCCTCCTAGATTGGTTAGGTGTCGCTGGGAGCCTCCGCCATGATGTGGAGTTGAACCAAGGAGTTTGTAAGGGCAAGGAGATCGCTTACTGTGAAGATCTACCCCGAGTAAGGCTAGTCCTCCGTGGGCGTGAAGCCATGATGGCATAGACAAGGTTGCTTCTTCGTGGACCTTCGTGGGTGGAGCCTCCGTGGACTCAAGGCAGCCTGCTACCTCCGTGGGTTGAAGTCTCCATCAACGTGGATTGACGATAGCACCACCTATCGGAACCACGAGAAAAATCTCCGTGTTCCATTATGCTTGCTCTTCTCCACCTCTCATTTACTATACATGCAACTTACTTTCCACCGCCATAACTCTAGAATTGCATGTGTAGGGTGATACTTGACTTGGTTATCATTGTGAACTTGCTAAGAAACTATTCAAATCAAAAGGCTAAATTTTTAAGTTGTCAAGTAGTCTAATCCCCCTCTAGACATACTTCCGATCCTACAAGTGGTATCGAGCTTTGGTCTCCATTGATTGGTTTCATTGCATTGACTCCATAAGCTTGGTTTCACAACCTAGGAGAGTATGGCGCCTAGTGAGGGTAATTTTCAGAGAGGTCCTTACTTTGATGGTTCAAACTTTGCTAGTTGGAAGCATAAAATGAAAATGCATATTCTGACATAACCTCGCCAAGATGGGGCATTATTTGTGTTGGCTTGCAAGGTGAGTTCTTCGAGGAAGGAAAAGTTCCGGATCGCTGGGTTACATGCGATGAGTTATGGATGTTACGTAACAATGCTCAAGCTTGTGACATTCTCTTCAATGCTTTGTGTCCCGAGGAGTTCAACAAGATCAGCCGCCTTGAGAATGCAAAAGAGATTTGGGATACTTTGGTCGAAATGCACGAAGGTACCGAGTCCGTGAAGGAATCAAAGCTAGATGTTCTTCAAGGTCACTTGACAAGTTCAAGATGAAGGAAGGTGAAGGAGTCGCTGAAATGTACTCTAGGCTTGCTCTCATCACCAATGAGATGGCAGGTTTAGGAAGCGAAGAAATGACCGAATCGATTCATCATCAAGAAGATCCTCGAGCTTTGATGGAAAGTATGACACCGCAGCACTTTGATCCAAATGATGCCAAACTACAAAGATCTCAAGCCTACCAAGTCATTGGAAGGATTGTTGCTCATGAGATGACACTTAAAGATAAAGAAGAGCTTCACAACAAGTCAAGCGGTGCTTATAAAGCTGCAGCTTGAAGCTCCCACATCCTCAAGTGACAAGCTAGTTTCCAATGAAGAGATAAGCCTAATGGTGAAGAACTTCAACAAATTCTACAAAAGTAGAAGCAAGGAAAGAAGCTCAAAGTCTAGATCATATGATGAAAGGAGATCCTCTAGTCGTGATCGAAATCAAGCATAATTGTGGAAGACCCGACACTACTCAAATGAGTGTTCGACTTCACAAGAGAAGAGAAGAATTCCAAGAAGAAGAAGCTCAAGAGAAGAGTCGCCTCGAAAAGAGAGAAGGAGTAAAGATGATCGTTATGAACGAAGATCCTCTCTGAGAAGCAAGGATTCGGAAAGGAAGGACAAGTCATCAAGGAGCTACACAAGAAGAAAACATCAAGCTCATGTTGGTGAATGGGTTTCCGCCCGACCGGCAATCACTCCGAAGAAGCTATCACTCCAACTCCGAATACACCAAGATGAAGGTGTTGCCGGTCTTGCTCTCAGATCCTCCAACTCCAACTCCTATGACATATTTGATTCACCAAATGAGGGAATTGGAAGATGCTTCATGGCAAAAGGCCCCAAGGTAACACATCCTGAGTTCATTGACTTTGATAGTGATGAGGATGACTTGCTTGGTGAAGATGAGCTTTTACATGATAAATCTAGTGAGCTTAGTAATGATGAACATGCTAGTAGTCTTTATAGTCGAGATGAGTCGAATGACAATGCTATGAAGGAGATTGAGCGCCTAACTAAAGAACTAAACACTCTTAAGTTAGCTCATGAAACAACTCAAGAAGATCATAGAGAGCTCCTAAGATCTCATGAGAAGCTACGCTCGAGAAGCTCAATCTAGAGCAAGAGCATGAGTTTCTAAAAGCTATCAATGACGATCTTCAAAGAAGAGTTCTTCATATCTTGCCAAACGACTTCTCTTGTCTAATTTCTTGCCACCTATTAAAACTAAGCATGACAAGCATAAGAAAAATTCTTCATCTAGTAGTAACAATAATCATGTTAAATCAAATGTTGTTGCTTCTAGTAGTTCTCTTAATTCCACTAACAATGTTTCAAGCCAAGTTTCACTTGAGCAAGAAAATAGTCTTTTGAAAGGGATTATAGAGAAAGGTGTCTACAAAAGTCTTGCCGGAAGCAAGAGCTTTGAGGAAATTGTTCGCAAACAAGGAAGACACCGAAGAATCAAGGAATTGGTTTTGAGCGAAAGTTCAACGCCGAGGGTGTTGAATGGGAAGAAGGTCAATATCCCACTCCAAAGTTTGTCTCTCAAGAGAAGAAGTATGATCCTACTTCTTCCAATGAGGAACAAGCTCAAGATGACTTTCCACCACAAGACCACAAGCTAAAAGGCAAGGACAAGCTTCAAGAGGAGATTGATGTATTCATTGAAGCACCCAAGGCCATGGTCAAGTGGGTTCCCAAGGCAACTTCAAGTTCTACTTCAACGAGCTCAACTACTACCCCAAGGATTCCCATCAAGATGATGTGGATTCCGAAGAAGAAGAACTAGAAGGTTCTTGAGGGTGACTCCAATATACTTCACTCATATTCATTTTGGCAAGGACTTGTGCAATCAACTTCCACATCTTGCACTAGTTCATGGAGTCACAAACCCTCATGTTGGTAAGTCAAGGGACAAGGTAATCATCGCTTTCATGGACATCATCTCTTATGAACTTCAATCTATGTCCATGGATATTCTTGTTTGTTCCTTGTGGGACTAACCCATGTAGGTATTGAAAGTGCCCAATCCAAAGGATTGCTCCCAACTCTTGATGATCTTCATCAACATTGAGCATCCACATCTTCAAACATCTACATGAAGTCTTCAACGACAACCCAAGGTTAGTTTGACCTTTAAAAGGGTTCTCACATCAAGGGGAGCTTTGCTTTAAAGAAATGAGCTAAAGCATCTCCTAATGATGTGAACACATTAATGCTTTTATGGAAAAGTGGTAACCCCACTTGTGCTTAAACGATGAGTATGACCTATGATCAAATGTTCTCATTTGACTCCTAAGTCAATATACTCATATAGATGACCTAGTCATCGCCAAACTGTGTGCTAGCTGTTAGTGTTTTGTTTGTGCATGTTTGACACATATTTCATTTGCTATCTTATTGTGTGAGCATGTTGGATGCATGATTTTATCCATTCGAGGACATCCATTTGTTGCTTTGGTCTTTATGGTTTTCTTTCTTTTTGACCAAATGGATGGACAAGAATGCCTAAGTTTTTCCCCTAGCTATCTATGCTTTCTTGTCTCAAACTCTATTCATGCTTATATCACAACTTTGAACAAGACTTTTTTTGACAGACCGAGTGAGGAGCACTCGAGCCACCGATCCGTCAAAAGCCTAACTTCCAAAACCTTCTAAGTACTTTCGGTCAAACCGATATATCAAATCGGATGCATCGAGATCACTTGATTGATCTAGGTTTTCACCTCGGAAACCGAAGTTTAATTTTCGGCGTGATCGATGTGTAATCGCACGCAGCTAACCATCTCGGTCCCACCGAAGTTTGCAACTCGGTCCCACCGACACCAAGAGTATATATACCGAGGACAGAGCGCGCTGATTACTTCTTCAAACGCTTCGCCTCAAAACTCTTTTCGCCGCCGCTTTGGTCACGGATCGCCCCACTGCCGCAGGCGCCGCCGCCATGGTCTCCATCGCCAAACGGTCCTTCAGACCGCATCACAGCCGCCAGAGTGAAGCTCCACCGCATTGGTGAGCTTTCATCCTCTCGTGTTCCAATCGCTGATTCTATGCACGATAGGTGTTGCCATGATTCTTGCCAAGTTTGAGATCTCCTATCCAGCTATTTAGATCATAGAACAAATTTCGAGTGAAAATTTTAGGTTAGGTTTCACGAACACATCTCTTGCAGACCGATTCTCGCATTTTCGATCGACCGATTTGGCCTCTCGCCATTCAGACCGCACGCTTTCGTGAAACCGAAGTTGTGCAAATCGGTAAGACCGGTGAAGATTTAGTGAAACCCTAATCGTCTCTTGCTAGACTGAAACCCATTTCGTCCAACCGAAAGTGGTGTATGTGGTCTGTTTAGGCGCTTCGGTTTCACCGAATTGATAGACTCGGCCGATCGACATGTATTCTCAGGAAAACCTGAATCTAAAGTTTGAACTCATATTTTTGCAAAATCCTCTCGTAGCTTGTGATAACTCTTCTATTCTGCCCATACCCACTTATTCACAAAGTTGTCGACATGTCTCAAGGAAGTGACAATGTAACAGTGTCCGAGATGCCATGAGATTCCAGAGGCACTACAAGTCCGTGTTTAAGCAGTTTTTTCAGATGATGGAGAGAGAAGCACCCAAGTGGATCGTCACGCCGCCACTGTATGGAGGAAGAGGAACCTGATGAGGAAGATTCAGATTTTGTTGCAGATGAGGAAATAACGCCTAAGCCAAAGAGGAAGGTGGTTGCCAAAGAGCATCAAGGGCGTAGATTTCACCTACAGCTTGAGGAATGGAGAGCATTGCCGAATGCACCTGCTTCAAGGAAGATGACGTTGATGTGTATGGCATTCCAAGAAAAATCACGAGTCAATGAAGAACATGTATAATGAGGTTGATGAGAAGGATGTAGAGTTTTGGAAGCTTGGATCAGCCTATTACCTTCAGCAGTGTCTCCCAACCACCAACACCATTCCGAGGCATACTTTGATGCCTAAGTCGGGACCACCGCATGATAAGAGGGTACTCTATCAACATGCTGCACATTCTAGATCAAGACACCTCTTAAGGTGATGGACCGATAGTTGAGACTATCAAGAGGACAAAGAATGACCAAAAGAGGTCGTGGTGGGTTTGCTCCAGATATTCAGATGCTCATTAATGCCAAGTTTGGCACGGACACCTACCGTTGGATAGACCCCACTTGCCACCGCAGCCTCTAACATGAGGACAACGAGGTTGTGATGATCGAGAATGCTCCCACGCCCTGAGAAGGACATGCTAAGTCCTCAAGTCGCTAAACAAGCTAAAGCCGAGAAGGAAGCAGAAGAAAGCCCAAGAGTGTTGCGTATCAACTTTGAAGCCACTCAGAGAATTGAGCTACGCCGCCAAGATAGTGCAATCTCGTGAGAGCCTTGAGAGGATCGTTGAGGATAAGTTCCATGCTCGACGCTGTCGATCAAGTGCAGTCACCGCCAACAAGCTTGATGCAGATATCGAGGAAGCTAAGAGGGAGAAGGCAGAACTTATGAAGGAGATGGAAGGTGACATGGTCCAGATGACTATGAGCAGCCCGCCAGAAGGCTCCACAAAGCCCAGATCACCGCTATTCCAAAGGTCGATCCTGTGGCTACTACATCAAGACCTCCTACAATTCCGCTGGCCCAAAGACCAGCCCAAGATCCACTCCTCCAGCTCCACAGACTTCAGCAGGTTGCTTGCAGATGCAGCCATCTCCACTCCATCGACGCAAACAGAGCCGCCAAAGAGTCCCGAGTGACGATTAGCTCTATACCTTTCTAACTTTTGGTAACTTGTTGCCAAAGGGGAGAAATTGTATAGATCATAGGGCTTCGAGAGAGAGTGCTTCGCTTTTGCTCTTTCGCTTATGGTTTTCCTTGAGATACTTTTTGAGTTCTTTGAGATACTTCGTGTTTGATACTACGCTTGTTTCTATCTTGATGAGTGCTTGATCATACTGCGCTTAATGTGTGCTTGATGTCTATCATATTTCATTCATATCTTGTATGATCATTTACTCATGTCTTGGTGATTGGGTGCATGATATTCATTCTTATCATTTTTTGCGCCCACCAAGATGTATGTGACATGGAAGAGTAACCCATGATCCTAATCGATTGTGCATTTGCATTCAAACGCAAATCTTAAATAATGCACAAATTTAGGGGAGCTCTTGCTTATCACATACTTCTCAAAGCTTATTTATGTTATTCATTAATTATATCACTTGTCGAAGTTTTGATCTATATGTTGTCATCAATTACCAAAAGGGGAGATTGAAAGTGCAACTAACCCCGTGTGGTTTTGGTAATTAATAACAACATATATATCATTGAACTAATCATTTCTTGAGAATATTTCGTAAAGTTCAAGGATATGGGTATGGCAATGACCGATGATGTGGACCCTCAAAATGCTAAGGAAAACATTGGCAAAAGCTCAAGACTCCATTTTTGGTTTAGTGATCCAAGATCACATTGAGTCCATAGGAAAGCCAATACTATTAAAAGGGATGAGGTTATGATGATGATCCGTTGTTTCTAAAGTGCTTAGTGATTTATCTCTCAAACAATCAGCAATCTTTCATTCCAACATAAACTCATAAGTAATCTCGGTCCCACCGATTCTAAACTCACCACACCGAGATGAACCACCTCACCATATAGCCAAAACCCTAGAATCTCGGATTTTCCGATTCCAAACTCGGTCATTCCGAAATGGTGTTGCTAACCTTCAGAACCTTCAGACTCAAATCGGTGTCACCGAGATGAGAAAGTCGGTCCCACCGAGATTGGCAAACCCTAGACTTTGGAAGAATCGGTCTAACCGAGATTGTATTTTCGTCCCACTGAAAATCCCAACGCTCACAAGATTTGAACTTTCGTCCCACCGAGTTGTCAACTTCGGTCCGACCGAGATTGCTCAAATGTGTGTAACGGTTGATTTTGTGTGGAGGCTATAAATACCCCTCCACCTCCTCTTCATTCGTGGAGAGAGCCATCGAAAGAACTACCACTCCTACCTTACATTTCGAGAAGAAACTACCTACCCTTGTGTTGAGATCAAGTTGCTCCACTCCCACCATATGAAACTTGATTTCTAGTCTTTCCAAGTTGCTTTCCACTCAATCCCTTCCTCCACCACAGCCAAATCAAGTGAGGAGAGTTGAGTGTTGGGGAGATTATCATTTGAAGCACAAGAGCAAGGAGTTCATCATCACCAACCCCATCTATTACCTTTTGGAGGGTGGTGCCTCCTAGATTGGTTAGGTGTCGCTTGGGAGCCTCCACATGATGTGGAGTTGAACCAAGGAGTTTGTAAGGGCAAGGAGATCGCTTACTGTGAAGATCTACCCCAGTAAGGCTAGTCCTCCGTATGCGAAGCCATGATGGCATAGACAAGGTTGCTTCTTCGTGGACCCTTCAGGGGTGGAGCCTCCGTGGACTCAAGGCAGCAAAGCTACCTCCGTGGGTTGAAGTCTCCATCAACGTGATTGACGATAGCACCACCTATCGGAACCACGAGAAAAATCTCCGTGTTCCATTATGCTTTGCTCTTCTCCACCTCTCATTTACTATACATGCAACTTACTTTCCGCTGCCATAACTCTAGAATTGCATGTAGGGTGATACTTGACTTGGTTATCATTGTGAACTTGCTAAGAAACTACTCAAATCAAAAGGCTAAATTTTTGTTGTCAAGTAGTCTAATCCCCCTCTAGACATACTTCCGATCCTACATGAACCCATTGGCACTTCCTTTTGAAGGAAATTCAAGAGATTATGTTGCTTATAGACATTAGCCACCCAGAGGGACAAACGCATCTTTCTCGCAGATGCTCTATGATCCGGAAATCTCTATTTGGCCGTAAATGGAAGAAAATCCAGCTTGCTATATGCCCGGTTCTCCTTGTTTCACGGATGGCATGTCAGAACTCATGCGCGCTGAAAGCCAAGAACAAAAGCGCATTCCTGCATCGTCAATATATATGTGGAAACGATATCTCTATAGAGGACAAGAAATTTTGGGGCAATCAGCAAAGAGCGCACGAGAAAATGAAGTATTTCAAGCAATCGCCATAGAATGGACAGATGTTCACTTAAACGCCTCATAATTTTGTTATTCGGAGTCCGTGGTCGGACCCATAGCTACTAAACTGTTTCATGAGCGCCAATCCGTAAAATACCGCTTATGCCAGAGGCCCGAGTACCTCAAATTGAGCCTTAAGCAGACTTTTGGCCTTGATAGTCAAAGAACATCTTTCGTCATTGTTTTTCGCATAAGTTTCAACCTATTGGCACTTCCTTTTGAAGGAAATTCAAGAGATTATGTTGCTTATAGACATTAGCCCTCGGTAGGGACAAACATACCTTTCTACGTATGCTCTATGATCCGGCAATCTCATTTGGTCAGAATTGAAGAAAATCCAAATGCTATATGCGTTATTCTCCTTGCTTTCACCGGATGGCATGTCAGAACTCATGCGCATGAAAGCCAAGAACAAAAGGGCATTCCCTGCATCGGTCAATATATATGTGGAACGATATGTCCTCTATAGAGGACAAGAAATTTTGGGGCAATCAGAAAAAGCGACGAGAAAATGAAGTACTTTCAAGGACTACCATAGAAAGGATGATGTTCACTAAAACGGTCATAATTTTGTCATTCGAGTCCGTGGTCGGCCCATAAGTACTAAACTGCCAAGCGCAAGTGAATCAAGAAAATACTCCCCACTTGCGCCTAAGAGGCCCGAATACCTCAAATTCAGCCTCAAGCAGACTTTTGGCCCCGAAAGTCAAAGAACATCACTGCTGCTTTTCGCACAAGTTTCAACCCATTGGCACATCCTTTGAGGGAAATTCGAGATTATGTTTTATAGACATTAGCCCCCGGTAGGGACAAACGACCTTTCTCCGTGATGCTCTATGATCCGGGAAATTTATTTGGCCAGAATTGAAGAAAATCCAATGCTATATGCCTTATTCTCCTTGTTTTCACGGATGGCATGTTATAACTCATGCGCGCGGAAAGCCAAGTACAAAAGGGCATTCCCGGCATCGGTCAATATATATGTGGAAACGATATCTCCTCAGATAGAGGACAAGAAATTTTGGGGCAATCGTGCAAAAAGCGCACGAGAAAATGAAGTATTTTCAAGGACCGCCATAGAATGGACAGATGTTCACTAAAACGGTCATAATTTTGTCATTCGAGTCCGTGTTTGACCCATAAGTATTAAACTGCTCACATGCGAAGCGCGCATAATCCAAAAATATCCTCGCTTGTGCCTAGAGGCCCGGAGTACCTCGAATTCAGCTTTAAGCAGACTTTCGCCTCGAAAGTCAAAGAACATCATTCATCACTATTTTTCGCACAAGTTTCCGAACCCATCGGCACTTCCTTTGAAGGAAATTCGAGATTATGTTGCTTATAGAAATTAGCCTCTCGTAGGGACAAACGTATTTTCTCATGGATGCTCTATGATCCGGGAAATCTCATTTGGCCATAAATGGAAGAAAATCCAGCGCTATATGCCCGGTTCTCTTTGTTTTCACGGATGGCATGTCAGAACTCATGCGCTGGAAAGCCAAGAACAAAAGCGCATTCCTGCATCGGTCAATATATATGTGGAAAAATATCACCAGATAGAGGACAAGAAATTTTGGGGCAATCAGTGCAAAAGCGACAAGAAAATGAACTAATTTCAAGCACGCCATAGAATGGACAGATGTTCACTAAAACGCCTCATAATTTTGTCATTCGAGTCCGTGGTCGGACCCATAACTACTCAAACTGCTCGCAACGAAAGCTGCCAATCCAGAAAACACTCGCTATGCCAGAGGCCCGAGTACCTCAAATTCAGCTTTAAGGTGACTTTTGGCCCGAAAGTCAAAGAACATCTTTCGTCATTTTCGATAAGTTTCAACCCATTGGCACTTCCTTTTGAAGGAAATTCAAGAGATTATGTTGCTTATAGACATTAGCCCTCGGTAGGGACAAACGCATCTTTCTACAGATGCTCTATGATCCGGCAATGTCATTTGGCCGTGAATTGAAGAAAATCCAGCGTGCTATATGCCTTATTCTCCTTGTTTTCACGGATGGCATGTCAGAACTCATGCGCGGAAAGCCAAGAGCAAAAGGGCATTCCCTGCATTAGTCAATATATATGTGAAACGATATCTCCTCTATAGAGGACAAGAAATTTTGGGGCAATCAGCAAAAGTGCTCGAGAAAATGAAGTACTTTCAAGGATTGCCATAGAAAGAATGTGATGTTCACTAAAACGGTCATAATTTTGTCATTCGAGTCCGTGGTCGGCCCATAAGTACTCAAACTTCGCAGCGAGCGCTGAATCAAGAAAAAATACTCCCACTTGCGCCAAGATGCCCGAGTACTTTCAAATTCAGCCTCAAGCAGGACTTTTGGCCCCGAAAGTCAAAGAACATCATTCGTCATTGCTTTTTCGATAAGTTTCAACCCATTGGCACTTCCTTTTGAAGGAAATTCAAGAGATTATGTTGCTTATAGACATTAGCCCCCTCATTTTAGACAAACGTATTTTTCGCAGATGCTCTATGATCCGCAATCTTATTTGGTCAGAATTGAAGAAAATCTAGAGGCTATATGCTTTATTCTCCTTGTTTTCACGGATGGCATGTCAGAATCTCATGCGCGGAAAGCCAAGAACAAAAGGGCATTCCCTGCATCGGTCAATATATATGTGGAAACGATATTCCTCTATAGAGGATAAGAAAATTTGGGGCAATCAGCAAAAAGCACAAGAAAATGAGGTACTTTCAAGGACCGCCATAGAATGGACAGATGTTCACTAAAACGGTCATAATTTTGTCATTCAGAGTCCGAGTCCACCCAAAAGTACTTAAACTGCTTTGCAAGCAAGCGCGAATCCAGAAATAGTCCGCTGGCGCTTGGAGGCCCGGAGTACCTTAAATTCAGCCTTAAGGGACTTTTGGCCCCGAAAGTCAAAGAACATCATTCGCACTATTTTTCGACAAGTTTCAACCCATTGGCACTTCCTTTGAAGGAAATTCGAGAGATTATGTTGCTTATAGACATTATCCTCTCTAGGGACAAACATACCTTTCTGCAGATGCTCTATGATCCGGGAAATCTCATTTGCTCGTAAATGGAAGAAAATCCAGCGGCTATATGCCTGGTTCTCCTTGTTTTTGCCGGATTGCATGCTGTAACTCACGCGCGTGAAAGCCAAGAACAAAAGGGCATTCCTGGCATCGGTCAATATATATGTGGAAACGATATCTCCTCTATAGAGGACAAGAAATTTTGGGGCAATCAGGCAAAAAGCGCACGAGAAAATGAAGTAATTTCAAGGACTACCATAGAAAGGATGATGTTCACTAAAACGGTCATAATTATGTCATCTCGAGTCCGTGGTCGACCCATAAGTACTCAAACTTCTCATGTGAGCACGCTGAATCCGAAAATACTCCCCACTTGTGCCAAGAGGCCCGAGTACCTGAAATTCAACCTCAAGCAGGACTTTTGGCCCCGAAGTGAAAGAACATCACTGTCATTGCTTTTCGCAAGTTTCAACCCATTGGCACATCCTTTTGAAGGAAATTCGAGATTATGTTTTTATAGACATTAGCCTCCGGTAGGGACAAACGCATTTTCTACAGATGCTCTATGATCCGCAATATCATTTGGTCAGAATTGAAGAAAATCCAGCGCTATATGCTTTATTCTCCTTGTTTTCACGGATGGCATGTCAGAATTCACGCGCGAAAGCCAAGAACAAAAGGGCATTCCCTGCATCGGTGAATATATATATGGAAACGATATCTCCTTATAGAGGATAAGAAATTTTGGGGCAATCAGCAAAAAGCGACGAGAAAATCAGTATTTTCAAGGACCGCCATAGAATGGACAGATGTTCACTAAAACGGTCATAATTTTATCATTCGAGTCCGTGTCGGGCCCATAAGTATTAAACTGCTCAAGGCGAAGCGCCGAATCAAGAAAATACTCCCCACTTGGCGCCAAGATGCCCGAGTACTCTCAATTCAGCCTCAAGGTGACTTTTGGCCCCGAAAGTCAAAGAACATCATTCGTCATTGCTTTTCGCATAAGTTTCAACCCATTGGCACTTCCTTTTGAAGGAAATTCAAGAGATTATGTTGCTTATAGACAATAGCCCCCGGTAGGGACAAACGTATTTCAAGACATGCTCTATGATCCTGCAATCTTATTTGGTCAGAATTGAAGAAAATCCAGGGCTATATGCTTTATTCTACTTGTTTTCACGATGGCATGCAGAAACAATGCGCGGAAAGCCAAGAACAAAAGGGCATTCCTGCATCGGTCAATATATATGTGGAAAC
>JAHHZJ010000149.1:0-20972 GCA_021437245.1 Aegilops speltoides | reverse complement strand
GTATCAAACACACGAAGTATCTCAAAGAACTCAAAAGTATCTCAAGGAAAACCGCAAACTAAAGAGCAAAACGAGCACTCTCTCTCGAAGCCCTATGATCTATACATTTTCCCTTGGCAACAAGTTACCAAAAGTTCGAAGGTATAGAGCTAATCGCCACTGGACTCGGCCGGCTCGGCCTGCCTCAAGGCCGATGGAGTGGAGATGGCTGCATCTCGCAAAGCTTCAACAAGTCTGTGGAGCCGAGGAGTGGATACTGAGCTGGTGCTGAACCGACGGAGCTGTAGGAGGTGCCATGTGGTAGCCCCGGATCCGACATCGAATAGCAGCTGATCTAGGCTTTAGGGCACCGCAGCAGCTGCTCATAGTCATCCCGACCATGTCACCTTCCATCTCCTTCATAAGTTCTCGCCTTTCTCCTCTTTGCTTCCTCGATATCCGATCAAGCTTGTTGACGTGACTCTGCACTTCACCACTTTGACGCCCAGAGCATGGAACTTATCCTCAACGATCCTCTCAAGGCTCTCCCGAGATTGCACTATGTCGGCCAAAGCGTAGCTCAATTCTCCGAGTGGCTTCAAGAAGTTGTTCTCAACACTCTTGGGCTTTGTCGCGCTCTTCTCGCGCTTTAGCTTGTTTAGCAGCTTCAGACTTAGCATGTCCTTCCACGACGTGGGAGCATTCTCACCATCACAACCTCGCTGTCCTCATGTTCAAAGCCGCAGCAAGTGGGGTCTATCCAACAGTAGGTGTCCGTACAAACTTGGCATTAATGAGCATCCTAATATGCGGAGCAAACCCACACGACTTCTTTTGGTCACCGCTGTCCTCTTGATAGTCTCAACTATCGTGTCCATCACCTTAAAAGGTGTCTTCTGATCTAGAATGTGCAGCATGTTGATAGAGTACCTCTTATCATGCGGTGGTCCTCTCGACTTAGGCATCAAAGTATGCCTCGTAATGGTGTTGGTGGTTGGGAGACCTGCCTCAAGGTAGTAGACCGAGCCAAGCTTCCAAATCTCTACATCCTTCTCATCAACCTCATTATACATGTTCTTCATCGACTCGTGATTTTTCTTCTAATGCCATACACATCAATGTCATCTTCCTTGAAACAGTGCATTCAAAGAATGCTTTCCATTCCTCAACAGAGATCGAAATCTTCGCCTCTTCACATCCATACAATCCTCGCCATCCGATAGAAGTGGCGTGGCATAGAATCGCATGATCATCTCATCGCTCCAGCAATACTTCACCAACAAACTCGCAATCCCACAAGCAAAGAAGCTCATGCACATGTGGGAAATAGTCTCGTGTTTTCACTGCCGATGTATTTCCAAATAACATATCTCCGTGTCAAGAATAATTGGCTTTTGTCCATGAGCACTGCCTCATAAAAGTCTTGTTGCTTTTGTGTGGAATCTTGAGTCAATCGCTGTTTTTCTCCTCGCATATGGATCTGCTTTGCTCCATAGCTCGAGACCTTTATCCTTTTCTCCTTCATGTTTTCAGCTCGAGGATGAGCTTCATTATGAACTCGCAGCTTCGTCTCGAGCTTGAGCAGTAACATGAGCCTCATCATCGATTCTCGCAGTGGCACATTGTCCTTTTTCTTTTCTCAAGCCGGAATATTTCTCACAGCCTTCCCTGGCTTGGCAACTGGTTTGGCTTGGGCTGCCTTTTGCTGGAGCTGAAGCCTTAGCTTTAGGAGGTGCTCCTCGCTCGATGGCATCACCCATCAACTTCGCTTCGAGGTGGCTGAGGTGCTTCCTCATCGTAATCATCATCATCATGCAGCCTCTTCATGAACTTTCCTCTTCCTCTTGGAAGTCTTCTTGATCTTGCTAGAGGTTTCTTCCATGCCGAGCTTCAGGCAACAAGGGATTTCTTGACCTTATCGGTGCCTTTCTTGGTTTGTCGCCTTTGATGCTCTTTTTGGCAACCACCTTCTTCTTTGGTTTAGAAGTTATTTCATCGCAATGAAGTCTCAATCTTCCTCATCCGAGTTCCTCTTCCTCCTCGCCCCGTGGCAGCAGCAGTGTCCACTTGAGTGCTTCTCCATCATCTCAAAAACTGCTTGCTTTCGACTTGTAGCTGCCTCTCGAATTCAACCGCATCTCGCATCTGTTCTCGACTGCTTACTTCCTTCTCGCATATGTCCGACAACCTCGTGAATAGAGTGGTATGGGCAATAGAAGAGTTATCACAACCGCAGAGAATTTTTCAAAAAGAATGAGTTCAAACTTTAGTTTTAGGTTTTCACGTATCACATGTCTGGCCTCGATCGAAGTCTCATCAATTCGTGAAACCGAAATGTCTAAATGCATCACATATACCACTTTCTTGCTGGACCAAATGGGTTTCTGCCCAGCCGAGACAGCTTAGGGTTTCACTAAATTTCACTTCGGTCTTACCGATTTGCACAACTCGGTTTCACCGGTGCAGGCAATGGCCAGAGGCCAAATCGGTCATCTCGAAAACGCAGAATCGGTCACACCGAGATGTGTTCATGGAAACCTAACCCTAAAATTTTCACTCAAATTTGTTCTATGATCTAAACAAATGGATAGGGAGATCTCAAACTTGGCAAGAATCATGGCAACACCTATCGTATAGAATCAGCGATTGAACACGAGAGGGATGAAGCTCACCCAATGCGGTGGAGTTTCACCACGGCGGCAACGGCGGTGGCGAAGGACCGCTGACGGCGATGGAGACTCACCAGCGGGCGCGACAGCGACGGCGGAGACGATCCGTAGACCAAGGCGACGGCAGCGAAGAGTTTTGAGGGCGAGGCGCTGAAGGAGTAATCAACGCGCTACCGTCTCGAGTATATATACCTTCTCTGGTCAGGTGGGACCGAAGTTTGCAAACCTGTGGGACCGAGAGGGTTAATCGCAGTGCATAATACATCGGTCACGCTGAAATTGAAACTCGGTTTCACCGAGGTGAAACCTAGATCAATCCAAGTGATCTCGGTCTCGTCCGATTTGAATATATCGCTTGACCGAAAGTACTTAGAAGGTTTTGGAAGTTAGGCTTTTGACGGATCGGTGGTCCGAAAGTGCTCCTCACTGGTCTCGTCCAAAAAGTCTTGTTCAAAGTTTGTGATATAAGCATGAATAGAGTTTGAGACAAGAAAGCATAGATAGCTAGGAAAATCTTAGGCATTCTTGTCCATCCATTTGGTCAAAAGAAAGAAAACCATAAAGACCAAAGCAACAAATGGATGTCCTCGAATGGATAAAATCATGCATCCAACATGCTCACACAATAAAATAGCAAATGAAATATGTGTCAAACATGCACAAACAAATCACTAACAGCTAGCACAATAATTTGGCGATGACTAGGTCATCTATATATGAGTATATTGACTTAGGAGTCGATGAGAACATTTGATCATAGGTCATACTCATCGCTTAAGCACAAGTGGGGTTACCACTTTTCAATAAAGATTAATGTGTTCACATCATTAGAAGATGCTTTAGCTCATTTCTTTAGAGCAAAGCTCCCTTGATGTGAGAACCCCTTTAAAGGGTCAAACTAACCTTGGGTTGTCGTTGAAGACTTCATGTAGATGTTGAAGATGTGGATGCTCAATGTTGATGAGGATCATCAAGAGTTGGGAGCAATCCTTTGATTCGCACTTTCAATACCTACATGGGTTAGTCCCACAAGGAACAAACAAGAATATCCATGGACATAGATTGAAGTACACAATTGATGATGTCCATGAAAGCAATGATTACCTTGTCCTTGACTTACCAACATGAGGGTTTGTGACTCCATGAACTAGTGCAAGATGTGGAAGTTGATTGCACAAGTCCTTGCCAAAATGAATATGAGTGAAGTGTGTCATGAGTCACCCTCAAGAACTCTCTAGTTCTTCTTCTTCGGATCCACATCATCTTGATGGGAATCCTTGGGGTAGTAGTTGAGCTCTTGAAGTAGAACTTGAAGTTGCCTTTGGGAACCCACTTGACCATGGCCTTGGGTGCTTCAATGAATGCATCAATCTCCTCTGAAGCTTGTCCTTGCCTTTTAGCTTGTGGTCTTGTGGTGGAAGGTCATCTTGAGCTTGTTCCTCATTGGAAGAAGTAGGATCATACTTTCTTCTTGAGAGACAAACTTTGGAGGATATTGACCTTCTTCCCATTCAACACCCTCGGCGCTGAACTTTCGCCAAAACCAATTCCTTGATTCTTCCTGTCTTCCTTGTTTGCTAATCCATTTCTCAAAGCTCTTGCTTCCGCAAGACTCTTGTAGACACCTTTCTATAATCCCTTTCAATAGACTATTTTCTTGCTCAAGTGAAACTTGGCTTGAAACATTGTTAGTGGAATCAAGAGAATTACTAGAAGCAACAACATTTGATTTAGCATGATTGTTGTCACTACTAGATGAAGAATTTTTCTTATGCTTGTCATGCTTAGTTTTAATAGGTGGCATGAAATTAGACAAGAGAAGTCGCTTGGCAAGATATGAAGAGCTCTTCTTCAAGATCGCCATTGATAGCTTTTAGAAACTCATGCTCTTGCTCTAGATTGAGCTTCAAGCGTAGCTTCTCATGAGATCTTAGGAGCTCTCTATGATCTTCTTGAGTTGTTTCATGAGCTAACTTAAGAGTGTTTAGTTCTTTAGTTAGACGCTCAATCTCCTTCATAGCATTGTCATTCGACTCATCTCGACTATAAAGACTACTAGCATGTTCATCATTACTAAGCTCACTAGATTTATCATGTAAAAGCTCATCTTCACCAAGCAAGTCATCCTCATCACTATCAAAGTCAATAAATTCAGGATGTGATACCTTGGGGCCTTTTGCCATGAAGCATCTTCCAATTCCCCATTTGGTGAATCAAATATGTCATAGGAGTTGGAGTTGGAGGATACGAAAGCAAGACCGCAACACCTTCATCTTGATCAGATTCGGAGTTGGAGTGATAGCTTTTTCGAGTGATTGTCTGAGTCGGAGCCGGAAACCCATTCACCAACATGAGCTTGATGTTTTCTTCTTGTGTAGCTCCTTGATGACTTGTCCTTCCTTTCCTAATCCTTGCTTCTCCGAGAGGATCTTCGCTCATAACGATCATCTTTACTCCTTCTCTTTTCGAGGCTTACTCTTCTCTTGAGCTTCTTCTTCTTGGAGATTCTTCTTCTCTTGTGGGGAGTCGAACACTCATTTGAGTAGTGTCCGGTCTTCCACAATTGTAGCAGCTTCGATCACGACTAGAAGATCTCTTTCATCATATGATCTAGACTTTGAGCTTCTTTCCTTGCTTCTACTCTTGTAGAATTTGTTGAAGTTCTTCACCATTAGGCTTATCTCTTCATTGGAAACTAGCTTATCACTTGAGGATGTGGGAGCTTCAACCGTAGCTTTGTAAGCACCACTTGACTTGTTGTGAAGCTCTTCCTTATCTTTAAGTGTCATCTCATGAGCAACAATCCTTCCAATGACTTCTAGTAGGCTTGAGATCTTTGTAATTTGGCATCATTTGGATCAAAGTGCACACGGTGTCATACTTTCCATCCAAAGCTCGAGGATCTTCTTGATGATGAATCGGTCACTATTTCTTCGCTTCTAAGCCTGCCATCTCATTGGTGATGAGAGCAAGCCTAGAGTACATTTCAAATAATTCTTCACCTTCCTTCATCTTGAACTTGTCAAGTCGACCTTGAAGAACATCTAGCTTTGATTCCTTCACGGATTCGGCACCTTCGCATTTCACCAAAGTATCCCAAATCTCTTTGCATTCTCAAGACGGCTGATCTTGTTGAACTCCTCGACACAAAGCATTGAAGAGAATGTCACAAGCTTGAGCATTGTTCAGAACATCCGCAACTCATCCGCAGAGCTTCACGATCCGAACTTTTCCTTCCTCAAGAACTCACCTTGCAAGCCAACACAAATAATGCCCCATGCGCAGGGTTATGTCCAAGAATATGCATTTTCATTTTATGCTTCCAACTAGCAAAGTTTGAACCATCAAAGTAAGGACCTCACTTAAAATTACCTCACTAGACGCCATACTCTCCTAGGTTGTGAAACCAAGCTTATGGAGTCCAATGCAATGGAAACCAATCCAATGGAGACCAAAGCTCGATACCACTTGTAGGATCGAAGTATGTCTAGAGGGGGGTGATTAGACTACTTGACAACTTAAAAATTTAGCCTTTGATTGGAGTAGTTTCTTAGCAAGTTCACAATGATAACCAAGTCAAGTATCACCCTACACATGCAATTCTAGAGTTGTGGCAGCGAAAGTAAATTGCATGTATAGTAAATGAGAGGAGGAGAAGAGCAAACGCAATGGAGACACGGAGATTTTTTCTCGTGGTTCCGAGTAGGTGGTGCTATCGCCAATCCACGCTTGATGGAGACTTCAACCCACGGAGGGTAACGGCCATGAGTCCACGGAGGGCTCCACCCACTAAGGGTCCACGAAGAAGCAACCTTGTCTATGCCATCATGGCTTACGCCCACGGAGGACTAGCCTTACTGGGTAGATCTTCACGAAGTAGGCGATCTCCTTGCTCTTACAAACTCCTTGGTTCAACTCCACATCATGACGGAGGCTCCCAAGCGACACCTAACTAATCTAGGAGGCACCACCTCCAAAAGGTAATAGATGGGGTTGGTGATGATGAACTCCTTGCTCTTGTGCTTCAAATGATATCTCCCCAACACTCAACTCTCCTCACCGATTTGGCTGTGGTGGAGGAAGGGATTGAGGAAAGCAACTTGGAAAGACTAGAAATCAAGTTTCATATGGTGGGAGGGAGCAACTTGATCTCAACACAAGGGTAGGTAGTTTTCTTCCTAAATGTAAGGTAGGAGTGGTAGTTCTTTCTCGATGGCTCTCTCCACGAATGAAGAGGAGGTGGAGGGTATTTATAGCCTCCACACAAAATCCAACTGCTACACATTTGAGCAATCTCGTCGATCGAAGTTGACAACTCGGCCAAACCGAAAGTTCAAATCTTAGAACGCTGGGATTTTCTGGGACGAAAATACAATCTCTTGCTAGTCCGATTCTTCCAAAGTCTAGGGTTTGCCAATCTTGGGACCGATTTTCATCTCGGTGACACCGATTTGAGTACGTATGTTACGTGCTTGGCAACACCAATTTCGAATGACCGAGTTTGGAATCGAAAATCCGAGATTCTAGGGTTTGGCTATATGGCCGAGGTGGTTCATCTTGCAGATCGAGTTTGGAATCGGTGGGACCGAGATTACTTATGAGTTTATGTTGGAATGAAAGATTGCTGATTGTTTGAGAGATAAATCACTAAGCACTTTAGAGCAACCAGATCATTATCATAACCTCATCCCCTTTAATAGTATTGGCTTTCCTATGGACTCAATGTGATCTTGGATCACTAAACCAAAAATGGAGTCTTGAGCTTTTGCCAATGTTTTCCTTAGCATTTTGAGGGTCCACATCATCACCATTGCCATACCCATATCAATCGAACTTTCTCAAATATTCTCAAGAAATGATTAGATCAATGATATATATGTTGTTATTAATTACCAAAACCACCGGGATTAGTTGACTTTCACAAAGCTCTAGCAAACTAACTACACGATCTTTATGCTATGCTTAGGATTGTCTTGTCCATCACATCATTCTCCTAATGATGTGATCCCGTTATCAATCTACATCCAATGTCCATAGTCGAAACCATGACTATCTATTGATCACAACGAGCTAGTCAACTAGAGGCTCACTAGGACATTTGTGGTCTTCGTGTTCACACGCAGTATTACGATTTCCAGATAATACGCTTATAGCATGAACAAAAGACAATTATCATGAACATTGAAATATAATAATACTTTTTATTATTGCCTCTAGGCATATTTCCAACAGCCTCCCACTTGCACTAGAGTCACCAATCTAGTTACACTGCGATGAATCGAACACCCATAGAGTTCTCGTGTTGATCATGTTTTGCACGAGAGAGAGTTTAATCAACGGATCTGCGATATTCAGATCCGTGTGTACTTTGCAAATCTCTATGTTCCATCTTGAACATTTTCACGGATGGAGTTGAACGACGCTTGATGTGCCTAGTCTTCTTGTGAAACCTCGGCTCCTTGGCAAGGGCAATAGCTCCAGTTGTCACGAAGAGCTTGATCGCCCCGACGCATTGGGTATGACTCTCAGGTCGGTGATGAACTCCTTCACCCAAATCGCCTCATGCGCTGCCTCCGAGGCTGCCATGTACTCCGCTTCACACGAGATCCCGCCACGACGCTTCGCTTGCACGCACTAGCCATCGCTTCCACCATTCAACATATACACGATCCGGTTTGTGACTTAGAGTCATCCAGATCTGAGTCGGCTTAACGCCAACGTAACCCTTACGACGCAGCAGCTCTTCGCCTCCATAAACGAGAAACATGTCCTTTGTCCTTTCTGTGTACTTCAGATATTCTCGATCACATTGTCCAAGTTGTTCCTTGCCGGATTACTTTGGTATCTTGCAACCAAACTTACGGCAAGGTTTACATCGGGTCCGTACACAAGCATGGCATACATAATAGATCCTATGGCTGAAGCATAGGGATGACACTCATCTCTTCATTATCTTTTTGCCGTGGTCGGTGATCGAAATAGCTCAATCTCACACCTTGTAACATAGGCAAGAACCCTTCTTGACTGATCCATTTTGAACCTCTTCAAAATCTTATCAAGGTATGTGCTTTGTGAAAGACCTATGAGGCGCCTCGATCTATCTCTATAGATCTTGATGCCTAATATATAAGCAGCTCTCCAAGGTCCTTCATTGAAAAACACTTGTTCAAGTAGGCCTTAATGCTGTCCGTAAGTTTTGTATCATTTCCCATCAAGAGTATGTCATCTACATATAATAGGAGAATGTTGGGGAACGAGTAATTTCAAAAATTTCCACGCACACGCAAGATCATGGTGATGCATAGCAACGAGAGGGGAGAGTGTTGTCTACGCACTGTCAGAGACCGGGCGGGCTTTATCACAACGTAGAGGAAGTAGTCGACGATCTCCTCGCGATCCAACCGATCCTAGCGCCAGCATCTCGCGCCTCCGAAGTTCTTGACACACGACAGCTCGATGACGCCTCGAGCTCCAATCCAGAGAGCTTCAGGAGGGAGAGTTCCACAAGACGACGACGGCAGGACGATCTTGATGTTCTACTCGCAAGCAGGCTTCGCCTAAGCTTTGCACGATATGACCGAGGTGGAATATGGTGGAGGGGGCACCGACACGGCTAAGGAACGATCCAGATCAACTTGTGTTCTAGGGTGCCCCCTGCCTCAGATATAAAGGAGCAGGGGCGCCGCCCTGGAGGAGGCGCCGAGGAGTCCTACTCCCACCGAGTAGGACTCCCTTCCTAGTTGAATAGATTGGGGAGGGAAGAGGGGGGCCGCCTCTCTTGTCCTATTCGGACTAGGGGAGGGGCGCGCCCGCCCTCGCCGCCCTTCCTCTTCTCCTCATGGCCCACTAAGGCCCAATAACCCCCGGAGGGTTCCCAGAACCCCTGTTCCTAGAAAATCCCGATTTCACCCGAATCATTCCAACTCCAAATATAGGCTTCCAATATATCAATCTTTATGTCTCGACCATTTCGAGACTCCTCGCATGTCCGTGATCACATCCGGACTCAACTTCTTCGGTACATCAAAATACATAAACTCATAATATAACCGCCATCGAAACCTTGCTGCATGGACTCACGGTTCGAGAACATGTAGACATGACCGAGACACGCCTACGGTCAATAACCAATAGCGGACCTGATGCCCATATTGGGTCTTACATATTCTACGAAGATCTTTATCGGTCGACCGCATAACAACATACGTTGTTCCTTTGTCATCGGTATGTTACTTGCCCGAGATTCGATCGCTTCAGATCCAATACCTAGTTTAATCTCGCTATCGCAAGTCTCTTTACTCGCTCCGAATACATCATCTCGCAACTAACTCATTAGTTACAATGCTTGCAAGGCTTAAGTGATGTGCATTACCGAGAGGGCCAGAGATACCTCTCCAACATTCGGAGTGACAAATCCTAATCTCAAATACGCCAACCCAACATCCGCCTTTTGGAGACACCAGTAGTACTCCTTTATAATCACCCAGCTTACGCTAGACGCTTGGTAGTACCCAAAGTGTTCTCCGCAAACGGAGTTGCATAATCTCATAGTTATAGGAACATGTATAAGTCATGAAGTAAGCAATAGCAACATACTAAACGATCATGTGCTAAGCTAACGGAATGGGTCATGTCAATCGATCATTCAACTAATGATGTGACCTTGTTAATCAAATAACAACTCCTTGTTCATGGTTAGGAAACATAACCATCTTTGATTAACAAGCTAGTCAAGTAGAGGCAAACTAGTGACACTGCTTGTCTATATATTCACACATGTATTATGTTTCCGTTAATACAATTCTAGCATGAATAATAAACATTTATCATGATATGAGGAAATATATAATAACTTTATTATTGCCTCTAGGGCATATTTCCTTCAGCCTCCCACTTGCACTAGAGTCAATAATCTAGATCACATCACCATGTGATTAACATCGATAGTTCACATCATCATGTGATTAACACTCATAGTTCACATCGCCATGTGACCAACACCCAAAGGGTTTACTAGATTCATTAATCTAGTTCACATCGCTATGTGATTAACACCCAAAGAGTACTAAGGTGTGATCATGTTTTGCTTGTGAGAGAGTCTTAGTCAACGGGTCTTTCACATTCAGATCCGTTATGTATTTTGCAAATTTTCTATGTCTACAATGCTCGCACGAAGCTACTCTAGCTAATTGCTCCCACTTTCAATATGTATCTAGATCGAGACTTAGAGTCATCCGATCGTTGTCAACACTTGCATCGACGTAACCCTTTACGATGAACCTTTTGTCACTTCCATAATCGAGAAACATATCCTTATTCCACTAAGGATAATTTTGACCGTCATGTCCAGTTGATCTACCCTAGATCACTATTGTACCCCTGCCAAACTCAAAGGTAGGGTATACAATAGATCCGGTACACAAGATGGCATACTTTATAGAACCTATGGCCAAGGCATAGGGAATGACTTTCATTCTCTTTCTATCTTCCGTCGTGGTCGGGTTTTGAGTCTTACTCAATTTCACACCTTGTAACACGTGCAAGAACTCTTTCTTTGATCGCTCCATTTTGAACTACTTCAAAATCTTGTCAAGGTATGTACTCATTGAAAAACTTATCAAGCATCTTGATCTATCTCTATAGATCTTGATGCTCAATATGTAAGCAGCTTCACCGAGGTCTTTCTTTGAAAAACTTCTTTCAAACACTCCTTTATGCTTTGCGTAATAATTCTACATTATTTCCGATCTACAATATGTCATTCACATATACTTATCGTAAATCAGAGTGCTCCCACTCACTTTCTAGTAAATACAGTGCTTCACCATGAGTCTCAGCATAAAACTATATGCTTTGATCAACTCATCAAAGCGTATATTCCAACTCCGAGATGCTTGCACCACCATAGATGGATCGCTGAGTTTGCACACTTTGTTAGCTCCCTTGGATCGAAAAACCTTCGTTGCATCATATACAACTCTTCCTCCGTAAAACCATTCAGAATGTAGTTTTTTCATCCATTTGCCAAATTTCATAAATTGTGGCAATTGCTAACATGATTCGGACAGACTTAAGCATTGCTACAGCTTGAGAAAATCTCATTGTAGTCAACAACTTGAACTTTGTCGAAAACCTTTTGCAACAAGTCGAGCTTTGTAGATAGTAACACTACTATCAACGTCCTGCCTTCCTCTTGAAGATCCATTTATTTTCTATGGTTTGCCGATCATCGGCAACGCCACCAAAGTCCATACTTTGTTCTCATACATGGATCTCATCTCGATTTCATGGCCTCAAACCATTTTATGGAATCGGCTCATCATCGCTCTCATAGTTCGTAGGTTCATCATGATCTAGTTACATGACTTCCGCAATAGGATTACCGCATTCACTCAAAAGCGGATCTCACTCGTTTATCTACGAGATTCGTAGTAACTTGATCCAAGTTACATGATCATCATCATTAGCTTCCTCACTAATTGGTGCAAGAGTCACAGTGAACAGATTTCGTGATGAACTACTTTCCAATAAGGGAGAAGGTACAATTACCTCATCAAGTTCTACTTTCCTCCCACTCACTTCTTTTGAGAGAAACTCCTTCTAGAAAGGATCCATTTATTAGCAACTAATGTTTTGCCTTCGGATCTGTGATAGAAGGTGTACCCAACAATTTCCTTTGGGTATTCTATGAAGACGCATTCCGATTTGGGTTTGAGCTTATCAGATGAAAACTTTTTCACATAAGCATCGCAGCCCCAAACTTTAAGAAACGATAACTTTGGTTTTCTTGCTAAATCACAGCTCATATAGTGTCGCCTCAACGGATTTAGATGGTGCCCTATTTAACGTGAATGCAGCTATCTCTAATGCATGATCCCAAAACGATATTGGTAAATCGGTAAGAAACATCATAGATTGTACTATATCCAATAAAGTACTTATGATGTTCGGACACACCATTATGATGTGGTGTTCTGTGGCATGAATTTGTGAAACTATTCCACATTGTTTTAATTGAAGACCAAACTCAGAACTCAAATATTTGTCTCCGCATCGATCAGAGAAACCTTATTTTCTTGTCACAATGATTTTTCCACTTCACTCAAATTCTTTTGAACCCTTCAACTATTTCAGTCTTATGTTTCATCAAGTAGATATACCCATATCTCGCTCAAATCATCTATGAAGGTCGAAAATAACGATACCCACCATGCGAGCCTTGACACTCATTGGATCGCATACATCAAGATGTATTATTTCCAATAAGTCATTGCTCGCCCATCGCTCCAGAGAACGGAGTCTTAGTCATCTTGCCCATGAGGCATGGTTCGCAAGCATCAAGTGATTCATAATCAAGTGAATCCAAAATCCCATCAAGATGGAGTTTCTTCATGCGCTTTTACACCAATATGACTCTAAACGGCAAGTACACAAATAAGTTGCACTATCATTATTAACTTTGCATCTTTTGGTTTCAATATTATGAATATGTATCACTACGATCGAGATCCAATGAACCATTTTCATTGGGCGTAACCATATAAGGTTTTATTCATGTAAACAGTAACAACAGTTTATTCTCTTACTTAAATGAATAACCGCTTTGCAATAAACACGATCAAATCATATTCATGCTCAACGCAAACACCAAATAACATTTATTTAGGTTCAACACTAATCCCGAAAGTATAGGGAGTGCGATGATGATCATATCAATCTTGAAACTATTTTCAACACACATCATCACTTCACCCTTAACTAGTTTCGCTTATTCTCGCAACTCCCGCTTCGAAGTTACTACTCTAGCAACCGAACCAGTACCAAATACCAAGGGGTTGCTATAAACACTAGTAAAGCACACATCAAACACCAGATATCAAATATACCTTTTTCACTTTGCCATCCTTCTTATCCACCAAATATTTAGGGCAGTTCCGCTTCAAAGGACCATTTCTTTGCAAGTAAGCACTCGTTTCGTGCTATGGTTCAGCTTTGGGCTTCTTCGTGGAGTGACAACTTGCTTGTCAATCTACTTGAAGTTCCCTTTCTTTCCCTTTGCCCTTTCTTGAAACTAGTGATCTTGTCAACCATCAACACTTGATGCTCTTTCTTGATTTCTACCTTCACGATTTCAACATCACGAAGAGCTCGGGAATCATTTTCGCCATTCCTTGCATACTATAGTTCATCACGGTTCTACTAACTTGGTGATGGTGACTAGAGAATTCTCGTCAATCACTATCTTATCCGGAAGATTAACCCCACTTGATTCAAGCGATTGAAGTACCTGCATAACTGAGCACATGCTCACTAGTTGAGCGATTCTCCTCCATCTTTTAGCTATAGAACTTGTTGGAGACTTCATATCTCTCAACTCGGTATTTGCTTGAAATATTAACTTCAATTCTCGAACACCTCATATGGTCCATGATGTTCAAAACATCTTTGAAGTCCCGATTCTAAGCCATAAAGCATGGTGCACAAACTATCAAGTAGTCATCATATCGAGCTAGCCAAACGCTCATAACGCCTCGTGATCCGCTCCTCGCAATAGGTCCGCTACCTAGCGTGCATTAGGACATAATTCTTCAGGCAAAGAATGAGGATAAACCTCGATCACGGATCAAACCGCATCATTGCTACTAACATTTTTCAACACAATTTTTCTAGGAACATATCAAAATAAACATATGAAAGCAACAACGCAAGCTATTGATCTTACAACATAATTTGCAAAATACTACCAGACTAAGTTCATGATAAATTTAAGTTCAATTAATCATATTACTTAAGAACTCCCACTTAGATAGACATCTCTAGTCATCTAAGTGATCACGTGACCCAAATCAACTAAACCATAACCGATCATCACGTGAGATGGAGTAGTTTTCAATGGTGAACATCTTATGTTGATCATATCTACTATATGATTCACGCCGACCTTTCGGTCTCCGTGTTCCGAGGCCATATCTCGCATATGCTAGGCTCGCGAAGTTTAACCTCTGAGTATTCGCAGTGCAAAACCGCTTGCACCCGCTGTAGATGGACGAGCTTATCACACCCGATCATCACGTGGTGTCTCGCACGCATTTAACTTTGGCAATGGTGCATACTGTGGAGAACACTACTTGATAATTTTAGTGAGAGATCATCTTAAAATGCTACCGCCAATCAAAGCAAGATAAGATGCATAAAGGATAAACATCACATGCAATCAATATAAGTGATATGATATGGCCATCATCATCTTGTGCTTGTGATTCCATCTCCAAGCACCGTCATGATCACCATCGCCACCGCGCCGACACCTTGATCTCCATCGAGCATCGTTGTCGCTTCACGCCACCTATTGCTTTACGATTATCGCTACCGCTTAGTGATAAAGTAAAGCAATTATAGGGCGCTTGCATTTCATACAATAAAGCGACAACCATATGGTTCTCGCCATTGCCGATAACTTCGTTACAAAACATGATCATCTCATACAATAAAATATAGCATCACGCCTTGACCATATCACATCATTAACATGCCCTGCAAAACAAGTTAGACGCCCTCTACTTTGTTGTTGCAAATTTTACGTGGCTGCTACGGGCTTAAGCAAGAACCAATCTCACCCACGCGATCAAAACCACAACGACATTTCACAAATAGACTCCGCTTTTAACCTTCTCAAGGACCGGCATAGCCACACTCGGTTCAACTAAAGTGAGAGAGAGACACCCGCCACCACCTTTAAGCAACGAGTGCTCGAAGCGGTGAAACCAGCCTCTCGAAGCGCACGCAGTAATGTCGGTCCGCCGCTTCATCTCACAATACCGCTGAACCAAAGTATGACATGTCGGTAGGTAGTATGACTTGTATCGCCCACAAGTCACTTGTGTTCTACTCTGCAAAACATCAAACCATAAAACCTAGGCTCGATGCCACAGTTGGGGAACGAGTAATTTCAAAAATTTCCCACGCACACGCAAGATCATGGTGATGCATAGCAACGAGAGGGAGAGTGTTGTCTACGCACTGTGAGACCAAAGCGAAGCGATCACAACGAGAGGAAGTAGTCGACGATCTCCTCGCGATCCAACCGATCCTAGCGCTACTTCGGCGCCCCCGAGTTCTTGACACACGACAGCTCGATGACGCCTCCGGCTCCAATCCAAAGAGAGCCGAGGAGAGTTCCACAAGACGACGGCGCAGGACGATCTTGATGTTCTATCGCAAGCAGGCTTCGCCAAGCTTTATGACGATATGACCGAGGTGGAATATGGTGGAGGGGGCACCGACACGGCTAAGGAACCATCCGAGATCAACTTGTGTGTTCTAGGGTGCCCCCGCCTCAGAGATATAAAGAAGCAGGGGGTGCGGCCGCCTTGAGGAGGCGCCGAGGAGTCCTACTCCCACCGAGTAGGACTCCCCCTTCCTAGTTGAATAGATTGGGGAGGGAAAGAGGAGGGCGCCGCCTCTCCTTGTCCTATTCGGACTAGGGGGGGGCGCCTGCCTGCCGGCCGCCCTTCCTCTTTCTCCTCATGGCCCACTAAGGCTCAATAACCCCGGAGGGTTCCTGAACCTCTGTGTTCCAGAAAATCCCGATTTCACCCGAACATTCCAACTCCAAATATAGGCTTCCAATATATCAATCTTTATGTCTCGACCATTTCGAGACTTCTCGCCATGTCCGTGATCACATCCGGACTCAACTTCTTCGTACATCAAAATACATAAACTCATAATATAACCGCCATCGAAACCTTGCTGCATGGACCCTACGGTTCGAGAACACGTAGACATGACCGAGACACGCCTCCGTCAATAACCAATAGCGGACCCGGATTCCCATATTGGCTCCTACATATTCTACGAAGATCTTTATCGGTCAGATCAAGATAACAACATACGTTGTTCCCTTTGTCATCGGTATGTTACTCGCCCGAGATTCGATCGTCAGATCCAATACCTAGTTCAATCTCGCTATCGCAAGTCTTTTACTCGTCTGTAATACATCATCTCGCAACTAACTCATTAGTTACAATGCTTGCAAGGCTTAAGTGATGTGCATTACCGAGAGGGCCAGAGATACCTCTCCCACATTCGGAGTGACAAACCTAATCTCAAATATGCCAACCCAACATCTACCTTTGGAGACACCAGAGTACTTCTTTATAATCACCCAGCTTACGCTTGTCACGCTTGGTAGTACCCAAAGTGTTCCTCCGCAAACGGAGTTGCATAATCTCATAGTTATAGGAACATGTATAAGTCATGAAGTAAGCAATAGCAACATACTAAACGATCGTGTGCTAATCTAACGGAATGGGTCATGTCAATCAGATCATTCAACTAATGATGTGACCTTGTTAATCAAATAACAACTCCTTGTTCATGGTTAGGAAACATAACCATCTTTGATTAACAAGCTAGTCAAGTAGAGGCATACTAGTGACACTGCTTGTCTATATATTCACACATGTATTATGTTTCCGTTAATACAATTCTAGCATGAATAATAAACATTTATCATGATATGAGGAAATATATAATAACTTTATTATTGCCTCTAGGCATATTTCCTTCAGAGAAATGCTACAGAGCTCCCACTCACTTTCTTGTAAACACGGCTTCTCCATAAGTCTCAAGATGAACCCAAACGCTTTGATCATCTCATCAAAGCGTAATGTTCCAACTCCGAGATGCTTGCACTAGTCCATAAATGGATCACCGGAGCTTGAATACTTTGTTAGCGCTCGAGGATCGACAAAACCTTCCGCTGCATCATATACAGCTCTTCCTTAAGATGTCCGCTAAGGAATGCCGCTTGACGTCCATCCGCCATATCTCATAATCATAGTATGCAATTGCTAACATGATTCGGACGGACTTAAGCTTCGCCACGGAGAGAATGTCTCGTCAGAGTCAATCCTTGAACTTGTCGATAACCCTTAGCGACAAGTCTAGCTTTATAGATGGTAACATTACCATCCGCTGTCCGCCTTCTTCTTAAAAATCCATTTGTTTTCTATCGTCACGATCATCGGGCAAGTCCGTCAAAGTCCATACTTTGTTTTCATACATGGATTCTATCTCAGATTTCATGGCTCCAAGCCATTTGTTGGAACTGGGCCCGCCATTGCTTCTTCATAGTTCAAGGTTCATTGTTGTCAGCAACATGATTTCCATGACAGGTTGCCGCATTCACTCGCGCGAACGTGTCCTCGTGACCTTCAAGTTCAAGAGTAACTTGATCCAAGTACCTTGATCATGATCATTGTTTTCCTCTTCGCCAGGTGTGGGCATCACAGAACGGTTTCCCGCGCTGCACCACTTTCCCGCTCGAGAGGTAGTACTTCATCGAAGTTCTACTTTCCTCCCACTTACTTTTTCGAGAGAAACTTTTTCTCCGTAAAGCATCCGCTCTTGGCAACAAAGACCTTGCCTTCGGATCTTAAGTAGAAGGTATACCGACAGCTTCCTTAGGGTATCCTATGAATACGCATTTTTCCGACTTGGGTTCGAGCTTTCAGTTGAAGTTTCGACATAAGCATCGTGATCCCCAAACTTTTAGAAACGATAGCTTAGGTTTCTTCCCAAACCATAATTCATACGGTGTCGCCTCAACGGATTTAGACGGTGCCCTATTTAAAGTGAATGTAGTTGTCTCTAGAGCGATCCCCAAAATGATAGCGTAAATCGGTAAGAGACATCATAGACCGCACCATATCCAATAGAGTGCGATTATGACGCTCGACACACCGCTTCACTGAGGTGTTCCAGCGGCGTGAGTTGTGAAACGATTCCACATTTTCTTAAGTGTGTACCAAATTCATGACTTAAGTATTCTCCTCCACGATCCGATCGTAAGAACTTTATCTTTCGGTCACGTTGATTCTCTACCTCACTCTGAAATTCCTTGAACTTTTCAAAGGTCTCAGATTTGTGTTTCATTAAGTAGACATACCCATATCTACTTAAGTCATCAGTGAGAGTGAGAACATAATGATATCCTCCATGAGCTTCAACGCCATTGGACCGCACACATCGGTATGTATGATTTCCAACAAGTTGGTTGCTCGCCCATTGTTCCGAGAATGGAGTCTTGGTCATTTTGCCCAAAAGGCATGGTTCGCATGTGTCAAACGATTCATAATCAAGAGACTCTAAAAGTCCATCAGATGGAGCTTCTTCATGCGCTTGACACCAATGTGACCATATGGCAAAGTACACAAGTATGTGGGACTATCGTTATCAACTTTACATCTTTTGGCATCCACACTATGAACATGTGTAATATTACGCCGAGATTCATTAAGAATAAACCATTGACCATCGGAGCATGACCATAAAACATATCTCTCATATAAATCGAACAACCATTATTCTCGACTTAAATGAGTAGCCATCTCAGATTAAACGATATCCAGATACAATGTTCATGCTCAAACATGGCACTAAATAACAATTATTAAGGTTCAAAACTAATCCTGTGGGTAAATGTAGAGGCAGCGTGTCGACGGCGATCACATCGACTGAACCATTCCCGACGCCATCGTCACCTCGCCCTTCGCCAGCCTCTTATTCCGCAGCTCCCCGCCGGAGTTACAAATATGAGCAACGGCACCGTATCAAATACCTGTGAGTTACTACGAGTATCGTAAGGTACACATCAATTACATGTATATCAAATATACCTTTGTGTTGCCGCCTTCTTATCCGCTAAGTATTTGGGGCAGTTCCGCCTCCAAAGGACCCTTCCCTTGCAATAAAAGCACTCACCTCGTGCTTGGGTCCGTTTTTGACTTCTTCCCTGCAACAAGCTTACGGGCGCAGCAACATCTTTGCCGCCCTTCTTGAAGTTCTTCTTACCCTTGCCCTTCTTGAACTTAGTGGTCTTATTGACCATCAACACTTGATGTTCTTTCTGATTTCAGCCTCACGACTTCAAAGATCGAGAACACTTCAGAATGGTCTTTACCATCCCCTCGCATGTTGTAGTTCATCACAAAGCTCTTGTAGCTTGGTGGAGCGATCGAGGATTCTGCCAATGACCGCCTCATCTCGAGGTTAATGTTCACTGGTCATACGGCCAGTGCAACCTGCATATCTTCGTGATGTGTTCACCGACGTAACTGTTCTCCTCCATCTTACAATCAGAGAACTTGTCGGAGACATCATATCTCTCGACCCGCATGAGCTTGGAAAACTAGTTTCAGCTCTTCAACATCTCATATGCTCCGTGATGCTCAAAACGCTTTTGGAGCCCCGGTTCTAAGTCAGAAGCATGCCGCACCGAACGAGGGAGTAATCATCAAGACGAGCTTGCTGCCGCTCATAACGCCTTGGTTCTCTCGACGGAGCGCCACCTAGCGGTCCTTCTAGGACATATTGCTTTTCGGCAGCTATGAGGATGATCTCGTTCCGACCCCATTCAGATAGTTGCTGCCATCATCTTTCAAATTTTGGTTTTCTAGGAACGCTGAAGTTCATGTTGACATTAGCGCTGGCCATTGATCTACAAGACATATTTGCAAAGGTTTTAGACTAAGTTCATGATAATAAAGTTCTAATCAAATTATGAACTCCCACTTAGATTAGACATCCTCTAGTCACCTAAGTGTTACACGATCCGAGTCGACTCAGCCCGTGTCCGATCATCACGTGAGACGGACTAGTCATCGCCGGTGAACATCTTCATGTTGATCGTATCTTCCATACGACTCGTGTTCGACCTTTCGTCTCCGTGTTCGAGGCCATGTCTCGCACATGCTAGGCTCGCTGGTTAACCCTAAGTGTTTTCGCTGTAAAACTGTCTTACACCCGCTGTATGTGAACGTAAGAATCCATCACACCCGATCATCACGTGGTGCTTAGAAGCGACGAACTGTAGGAACGTGTACGCTAGGGGAGAACACTTTGAAATTTTAGTAAGGATCATCTTATTTACTACCGTCAGTTCTAAGTAAACAAGATGCATAAACATAATAAACATCACATGCAATTATATAGTTGTGACATGATATGGCCAATATCATCAAGCTCCATTGATCTCCATCTTCGGGCTCCATGATCATCTTGTCACCGCTTGACACCATGATCTCCATCATCATGATCTCCATCATCGTGTTCTTGATGAAGTTGTCACGCTAACGACTACTTCTACTTCTATGACTAACGCGCTTAGTAATGAAGTAAAGTAGTTTACATGATGCTCTTCAATGACACGCAGGTCATACAAAAATAAAGACAACTCCTATGGTTCTCGCCGTTGTCATACTCATCGACATGCAAGTCGTGAATCCTATTACAAGAACATGATCTCATACATCACAATTC